>JAIPMN010015421.1:0-10490 GCA_020650975.1 Apostichopus californicus
GGACCTCTCGCACCCAAAGCGAGAATCATGCCACTAGACCAACAGGCCACTTAACAATTGGTCAGTGTATTATATTCCAAGATGTTCAAGTCGCTTGGTTTTGTCTTGGACGATCAGCCCTTTACCATAGTACTTTCAAGTTTTTATTACAATGAAAAAAAAAGTCATGCAATTTTACTGACGTTGACAAACTTCATTTGGAAAGAGGGCTAACATCAATACCACGATAATGTAAGCAAAATACAGCAAAACAAGAAGTTGAGGGCCTATCCGGGAATCGAACTCGGGACTTCTCGCACCCAAAGCGAGAATCATGCCACTAGACCAACAGGCCACTTAACAATTGGTCAGTGTATTATATTCCAAGATGTTCAAGTCGCTTGGTTTTGTCTTGGGCGATCAGCCCTTTAACATAGTATTTTCTAGTTTTATTACAATGAAAAAAAAAATCATGCAATTTTAATGACGTTGACAAACTTCATTTGGAAAGAGGGCTAACATCAATACCACGATAATGTAAGCAACATACAGCAAAACAAGAAGTTGAGGGCCTATCCGGGAATCGAACCCGGGACCTCTCGCACCCAAAGCGAGAATCATGCCACTAGACCAACAGGCCAATTAACAATTGGTCAGTGTTTTATATTCCAAGATGTTCAAGTCGCTTGGTTTTGTCTTGGGCGATCAGCCCTTTACCATAGAACTTTCTAGTTTTATTACAATGAAAAAAAAAGTCATGCAATTTTAATGACGTTGACAAACTTCATTTGGAAAGAGGGCTAACATCAATACCACGCTAATGTAAGCTACATACAGCAAAACAAGAAGTTGAGGGCCTATCCGGGAATCGAACTCGGGACCTCTCGCACCCAAAGCGAGAATCATGCCACTAGACCAACAGGCCACTTAACAATTGGTCAGTGTATTATATTCCAAGATGTTCAAGTCGCTTGGTTTTGTCTTGGGCGATCAGCCCTTTACCATAGAACTTTCTAGTTTTATTATACAATGAAAAAAAAAGTCATGCAATTTTACTGACGTTGACAAACTTCATTTGGAAAGAGGGCTAACATCAATACCCGATAATGTAAGCTACATACAGCAAAACAAGAAGTTGAGGGCCTATCCGGGAATCGAACCCGGGACCTCTCGCACCCAAAGCGAGAATCATGCCACTAGACCAACAGGCCACTTAACAATTGGTCAGTGTATTATATTCCAAGATGTTCAAGTCGCTTGGTTTTGTCTTGGGCGATCAGCCCTTTACCATAGTACTTTCTAGTTTTATTACAATGAAAAAAAAAGTCATGCAATTTTACTGACGTTGACAAACTTCATTTGGAAAGAGGGCTAACATCAATACCACGATAATGTAAGCAACATACAGCAAAAATCTATAAGACGGAACAGTGGCAGCCACAGCGATTGAAGGCACAAAAATCACCGGGCCTATCCGCGAGCTCTCGCGCCTACAGTGAGAATTACGCCTGCAGACTACAGGTGCATGGACAAAACGCGGCCCGCGGTCAATTTTTTTGTAAACTAGCAGTTTTTCCGTTTCAAATGTTAAAGGATTTTTTTCTATAAAAGCGAGACTATGACAATGAATAAAGAGTACTCATGGGCGTAGGTTGGCTTTGCGTCTCCCCCGCTCCCCCGCTCCCCCTCTCACCACACACACACACACTTTTGTACTTTGGAGTCCTTACTTCTTGAAAGAACGGTTGCTTCTCTTCAGGCTGTTTTGGTCTATCAAGTGTATTTGAATCTGCGTCACCATACATACAGTCTTATGATAAATTTTTATTCCATATTTCTCATAAGCCGTCGATTTTTCGACTATTTTTCTCATATAATAACCGTTAAAAATTTAAACATAAAACAGTTGACCTTTAAGTAAAATAATACATCAAAGGATAGTCGGTTTATATTTTGAGAGAACAACTCCAAAGTTTTGATACTGTGACAGTTCAAGATTTCCAATAAAAATTTACAAAAAAATTGGAATGAAATAATTGAATTTTGAGAAAAAAGGAATTTTTGAGATCCGAGAACAAAATTTTGCCGGGGTACGAAAATTGAGAAAAATGGTCGGAACGTGATAATGACATGAGATAATATAGAAAAATGTGTAAATAATTATTTCAAAATTCAAAATAAAAAGCTACATTTTGGATGAGGCGCGGAGCGAGGAATTTGCCAAGCGAGGGACGAAGCCTGTAGGCAAACAATCTAAGCGTAGCGCCACCATATGTAAGCGCGAAGCGTACAAGAAAATTTTGACCGAAAATGCCTCCCAGATCGCTGAAAATGGCACTAAGCATTTTCTATTTTTAATTAACTAGGGATATAAAAAAAAAAATTAAAAAAATATGCTCAAAGAGGAGGGGGCGGTCGCCTCATCTCCTCCCCCTCCCTTGGCTACATTATCGAAATATCGTATATTAGTCGGCAAGGGCGTAGGAACCGGGGGGCTGGGGGCGCCAACCCCCAGTGAAAAATATGGTGGGGCGATAGTATCATTCCGCCCGCCCCACCCCCCCCCCCGCTCCGCAAGTCAGAAAACCCCTTTTCATTTCCAAATGAGAAAAAAATCTCATTTGGAGCACCAAATTGCATCTAAGGCCAGGTGAAAATGTCAAATTATTTACAAAATGGAGTGGCCGGGTGTTGAAGTGTGCTATATTGCACCAATTGCATCTGAGGCCACCTGGAAATGCAAAAAAATCCAAAGGGGAAAGGGACACCCCCTCCTCTTAGACCCCTCCCCAGGCCGGCCATCAGTCTTCAGCCCCCCCCCACTCAAAAGTACCCTCCTACGCCACTGTTTAGTCGGCATTTCGTGAAAAAAATATCCTACCGAGGGGTCTCCAAGCTCCTGCAGACAGTTCTGTATGTGAAGAGAGGGCGCTATCCTTAAACTAAACGTTGGGCTACAACGGAAACAAAATAAAGCATTTTGATTGGTTAGAACAGAGCGGTGGATTATTGCTCGTTGTTTAAATGCCATCAAACCAAAATTCCAATTTTCCATTTCCAGAAGAAAAGCGCAAATTATAAATTGTAAGTGGTGGTGCCCTATTTTTATAAACTTCAAAGTTTATCTCATTTCTTGTATCGACAAAAACTAGCTTTTCTGCTGCAGTACGTACGAAGCGGTACGATTAATGTTGAAAAGTTATCCTAGCTTAACGATAGGCTGTGTATAATCTGCGTCAAATTCGAGTCTAGGATAGGCCTAGCCTACGCTTAAAGCATTTTCACACTCAGTAGTCTCAGTGAGGCATAACATTAGGCTAATTTCGGAGCGCTTAGGCATAGGCTACGTAAGTCCAGCACAACACTACATGATTTGGAGTTGCATTTCAGTTTCATCCCCTTATTAAACAAAAATAGCATTGCATTTAACTTTTGGTCTAGACTAGCATAGGGATAAAGGCTTCTGCCATTAGCTTAAATCAAATTCCTACTTGCATTTTCCTTGAATTATGCTAGTCTTACACTGCCTTTTCAGGCCAAGGATTAAGATTACTCTGTAGTCTGTACTGCAAGCAGCAAAATACACTAGCATTGGGCCAGTAAATAGCCTGAATTTTGAGGCCTGACCAGTCACCTAGCTGTCCTACCTCCATCGTCAGTAACTTAGGCCCTAGGCTGGGAAAACATTTGATTTGTTTACATTCACAGTCTCACACTCTCACTGTCAGTCTGGATTTTGGGAACAATTTGGCTAGTCCTGGGCAAGAGGTTAGACCACTTCTCTAGGTCCAGAGTGCCCCTTGAAGGCTTCCATTAAGGTTCATGCCCAGGTGTTATGTTAACTTTGAAGATGAGTACTGTGCTCAGTGTACATACTGTGTTCCTTTCCTAGATAACTTAACACAGACAATATGCCTCGTAAACGGAGAACAAAGCTGACTCATCGCAGCAAACCAAAGCAGCCGGATGATGACAGCTCTCATTCCATGCCAGAGGATGAAGAGAAAGATCGACTAGAGAACTTCCTGAAAGATTTTGACATTGAAGGTAATGCAATAGGCTATATTAGTACTGATTACTGTCCAAATTATGTAACATGATTGTGGGGATTAATTTTCCAATCTCATTGCTTAATTTTTAACAAACATGACAATTGGTTTTTTTTGGGGGGGGGCGGGGGATTTGAATTAACCATTTCTTAGTTGACTCACCATGTTTAAAAATGTTAAACAAGCATATTTTAGCAAAGAGTGTATGCTATATCAGAAGTAACAAGACACTTACATTGTTAGTCTGTGACATGTACAGTAGTCTTCAGAGCCAAAAATAAATTTGCCAGATTGGCCTTACACATTCTGGGCAGCTAAAATAATTTTGTCAATACCTTCTTGTAATGAGCCAAGGAATACATTGTTTACTAGTTTCACATGTCAACTGCTATTCAAAATTAAAGATCTACATATTATGCAAAGATGCATCTACCTGTTATGGTATAGGATTCCCTCAGATTTTTTTATGATCTGCTAAACAAACCCCATTAAACTTGAAATCCCTGTCAAAATTTGAAGATTCTTCAATATCATGTATCGTAGTAATGACTAGGCAATGTATGTATGAAGCATTGTCAAATAGGCACAACAGTGTGTGCTTAATGCAGGCTGGTTATATCTTCATTTTATTTTCATAGTTGAGAAGAGAGTGAAAGCAATGAGGTCACAGATGAAGTCCCTCTGCAGTAGTATTCATCATGCTTTTAATCTTGAGATTCTGAGGTTACCAAGTCATATAAGAGATATGAAGAGGTCTGAACTCTTTGGTAAGTCGAATACATTGTCATAACAGACTTGTGGCTCAATGATGGCATATTTAGACTTGATCAAGTCATCACCATTGTCTGTGAAGGAGCACCAAATCTGAGATATCTCCAAACTAGAATGAGATATCTCTTCGATGTATGGTGGGAATTGCTCATGTCAGGTAACTCTATCACATAAATCCATAGTGATGGTCGGGTTTGTGTCTCCTTTAAGTAGAGACTATATTGATGTTTGTTGCATTAATATTGTATTTTTAAGACCCTGGTAATGTTTTCAGGACAAACATCTACATTTTTCAGGTTTGTCTTGGCCTTTAGCATATATATGTTTGTCTTACTCCTACACCTGTAACACATACTGTAGCCTACTTTGCAATACAAGTTGGATTTGTTATAGTACTGGCTAGGCTAAGGCTAGATGTCTACGTTATATTGTAAGTTCATCTTTAATGATGAGAGAAGAATAATTTCCACATGTAGCTTACTTTGCATTGCTTACTTTTGCATTGCTTACTTTTAGCTTACTTTGCATAAACTCATGAACCTTCCCCATCATACGTGTCAGTACCGTGTCACTCCATATCCGGTTCCAATCTTATAGTACTCACAAGCATGAATATTTAAATACATACATGATACAAGTATGTAACTAACAACAATTTAACTTTTATCATTTATCATCAAAGCTATTTTGTGCATTCTCTCTCTGTGTCTCATAGTACTTTATCATTGTTATGAAACTTATTTGAATATCACTTCTGTGACCTGGTCTGCATACTGGTCAGTGGTTCCGAAAAAATGGTCTCGCCATAAAAGATTTTCTTTGTATGATCTTTATCCCCCTCCTGCTGCAGGTGAGAAAGAAGTGGATGAAATCAAGGAGGAAGTCAGTAGTAGCGTAGACAAGCTTTTAGCAGAACAGTTACAAACAGACACAGCACCCTTAAAAGATGGAACCTCAACACAGAACAAGGTCAGTATTGAGGGACTTCATGTTCTTGAAAATAGAGGGCAGTGTGCTGGATTCTTGAAGCTTCATGTTGTGATCTCCAAAAGATGTGAAGACACTTTATAATAAATAATCAGCAGTTATATTTACGACGCTTAAGCGACCACAAATGTGGGAGAAACCCGCAAGGGCTTATGGATTACAACTTACACGTCGGGTGGCTTCTAATTCAACATTTTAACTCAAATTTGGAATGCTTTCAATTTAGAAAGTCATTTCAGATGAGAAAACCGTAGATCGCTCTTGGATGAAAAACCCACCTTACTATGACCCGGCCGGGAATCGAACCCCGAACCACCTGATTGCTAAGCCTCATTGCTTCAAATGCCACCGTCTTTATCCACTAGGCCACAGCACCGGTCAATATATAATGAGTTTGCTTTTAATTTATGATTTAATAGTTGTTTAATGAAATAGTTCAGAGGTAAATTTATTGTATAAAAAAAAAAAAAAAAAAAAAAAATCCCCTTCAAATTCTGATGTAGTTATGCATTAAATTTCTACCGTACATGTATGGCACATCTGCAATTGCAATAATTCAGTTTGGCTCAAAGTTGATGTCAAAGCAATCAAGTAACAGTGCTAGATTCTAAGAGCAGCTTGTGGTATTTGCAATTTAGCATCTCCATTTATGCCAACCAGTGATGTAAAGTAGTACTTGATTTCGGATGTGGGCTCGAGTTGGGACTCTAGTCCATTTTCCAAAGACCTGAAGTCGATTACCAGGACTTGGACTCAGGCTCAGATTTGAAGAAGTTACAAGTGTCAGTTGGATGCCAAGGACTTCGACTAGAATGGTCTGGACTAGATACAACACTGACATTTTCCAACACAAAAGATGTGTTTAACTTCAGTATGGATGCTGAAAAGAATGTTTCTAGCGTATACTTGACTTTTATAAGAAGAACTTAACAAAACCTTATCCCTGGTTAAGTTTGCATTCTACATCCTATGTGTCATCATGTAGAACTGACAATAAAATGTTTCACATTTTTGTTTTTACCAACATTGAAATGGAAGCAGGCAGGTGTTATGTCGTAGGTGAACGTTGAGAAGATATGTTTCTCTTTTCTTTTTGCATTTCAGAAGGGAAGGACAAGAAAGAAGACCGCCACTGCCAAAAAGACCAAACGTGCGACCACGGCTCGACGGAAGAAGACCATCCAGGATGAAAATGACCCTACTTCTACTGTAGTAAAACCTACCAGGCAGTCTACCAGGTAAGAGAAACATTTATTTCAGAATAATTCAGCTCTGTGTCAAGTTTGTTTATTATTATCTGAAAGCTTAAATCAGGTTTTGAATTAACCTGAAGAATTACAATAAGAAACACGCACAAGGTAGTATCAAGCAGGAAGAATACAGTCTGTATTGCAGCGACAAAAACTGTACCAAAAAAATTAAATTAAATTGTTGAATTCATTCAAGACGAAATAGTCCGTTATGATGCTGGTAGTTTTGGTTGGCCATCAAATACTCAAAACGTGCCTTTTAAAGTTTACAAATGTTTGTCACGAGAAGACCAAATTTAATGAGATAAGACTATATACAATCAATGAAAAAAAATTCTGTCATTGGACATAAACTCCTGAAAATGTCATTTAAAGGTACTGTCTTGTCAAGTTGTATGACTGGTTAAGTTTATGAATATTCAGATATGAGACTTGTGTACTTGTCCAGTCTGCCCTTGGTAAAGAAACTGCTGGAAAATCGAAGCGATATGTCTTCCAATTATGATGCAATTTCTCAAGCGGACCTATATTTGGCTGTGGTGAGGGGGGTCACAATTGGTTTACATAATTTATTTCCTCCATTCATACATCAAAACCTGTTCCTGTCTAACATGTAAACCTGTATGTATAGGAAATTTAGCTGCTTGAATAGTCACAAATGTCACTTTATTGCAGACAGTTCCAATCACTTGTGTGATACACATATCAATGTCGGTAATTTACACAATAATGGGGACAGTATCGATAAAACAGCTAGCCAAGTTGAAACAGAAACATAAACCAATCACATTTTGGTTTTCAGGTGACTCAGACTTAGCAGGAACTCCTTCCAGTTGTTTCATTGATTAAGCACGAAACTAAAGTCACAGAATGTTTTTAGCTTTAAAATCCCAATAGATCGAGAAGTAATAGCCATGTGAAGAGTATTCCCTTACAGTATATCTTATGAGTAGTTCATTCCCTTGATTTTTTAATTTTTTTTTAAAGTTTTGGAAAGGGGGAAAGAGAGTGACATTTTTAGAAATGACTTACTTTATGAAGGCACTCTTTTCATGTGAAGTTTTAGCTTAATGCTCACTTTTTAATTGTAGCAAACAATGCCATGATTTTTCTCCTACTCCTTTATATCTCTTGCAGAGCTAGTGCCAGGAAGAGGCAGTTTGAAACTCCTGCAAATTCAGTCAACTTTTCTTATCAAGGTTACGATACTCCTTTCATGACACCCAAGTTTGATCCAAGGTATTCAGTTTGTTGTTCTTCTTTCTTTTTTTTATTTCTTTTTTTTATTAAACTCTCATTTTGTTGTTCTTCTTGCAACGATATTCTTCTTTGCCTTGTACAGTTTCTGAAAAAAAAAGAAAAGAAAATGGCTGATTGGTTGCAGAGACGATTCACGACATATAGAAGCTGATAGCTTCAATGCGAAATAGCTTTTGCTTATGTACCTACCACACCTTCCTCTCTGCCTCTCCTCTCTATAGCACGAGATCAAATTTATGGCCAGTTTGGTTCTGCTTCCATTTAGCCATTTTGCAGTTTAAAAATGTTATTTTGTTTTACCCCTGACCCTCATCAGCAGTGCAGAATCATGTAGCTCAACTTATGGGATTAATAAGTTTTGTTATCAAGCAGCTGTTTATTCTTAATGTTCACTTGAATGGAAAGTAATAATCGAGAGGTAAATCTCTTTTCATATTGCTGTCCAGATTGAGCATAATCAGAGAAACCAGGTGAAATTTCCATTCAATACTTTGAAGTTTGAGACTTTGAGGGTGATATGTGTGCTACCGACCATGATTCTTGAAGCAAGCAGGGGTGTTGTGTGGTAACATGCATATTCACTGATGCATAATCACAGAAAGTACCTTTTGCTTCAGTGATATTTGTATCCAGCGATGTTTGTAGGGAAATGAAATGCAATGAATGTCATGGTTTTTATTTAATATTTCTCCTACACCTTCCTATCACCCAGGTTGCCAGTGACCCCTGCCATGGCCAGGCAACCCAAGAAGGGTGAAGTCCTCATGTCCTTCGCTGGTAGCCCGGTCATAAATGAAAACGGAGACATCAGGACACAGGCAGGGAAGACAGCACCAAGTATATCAAAGGAGCCTTCCATCCTTACAAACTTACAGGTGATTGTCATCTTCTTCATGACAGTAACATTAAAGGATGGCTTTTCAGTAAGAAGCTTAGTCTTTTGTACGTCATAGTCCAACAAAAAAGACAAGCTTCAGTGCTGGTCATGTTCCTATAGCTATCCCATTTTTTTTTTTTTAAAGATATTCATCTCTTAATACTGTTAAATGTCCATAATGCTCCTTTAAGGTTAAATCGATGATGACTTCAGCTCCTCAGTGCAGGCCTGAATATTAATGTTAATCCTTTTTTGTGTAAAGTTCTTAAAAATCTGTCAAAACATGTTAATAACCTTCATAGGAACAATGGGGCTTCTCTGAATGACGTTCAACATCATTCGTCCTAGATAAATTTGTAAAGCATTGTAAACATGTGTAATCTGAGGCCATAAAAATCTTTTGTTTTCTTATTGAACTTTGAAAACTTGAAAGTGGTAAAACTACAAGCAGGTCTGATAGTAGCGTCTATTGCACGGTCTACCAAATATCAAACTTAATAGTGTGCCTACAGTCATCACATAGGGAAGCAACGGTATCTAGGTAATAAAAATCATGCTCCAAATAGAGTGACAATTTAAAGCAGTTAACGGTAATCACACATCTACAAATAAAGAAAAATGTCCAACAAAACAGGAATTTTTGTAATTTTGGTGTTTGTTATATTGCATATCTGATTCTTTAGTACTACTTAACATGATGATTCGCTGTGTTTTGCAGAAGCTTTTTATGTTGTATTGGCGAAGTAAGACCTCATTCCAAAATTACGAAATTCTTGTTGGGATTTAATAGGCATAGTACAGTTAACGTGGAATCAGTACTGCCAAGATGGAAACAGGTTTTCATGGATAGTTAGACCTTAATGAAAACAAAATATCTCCTTTAATAAAAAATGCAAGAAATCTATCTTACCATGACCTAAATTTGTTTGTATGGATATATCCTGTACTGTACTTTTTAACTAATGACAATGCCTCATTAGCATATATTTAAAGGAGAAGCATAATAGTATAGTCATTATGCAGGGCTCAGGATTAACTGAATATATGTATGAACAGTCATGGTGCGTACTTGATCAACACATACATGTGTCATTGTTAACATGCAATGTGTACAGGCAATCTAAAAGACACCTTTTGGCCTCCTGGAAAACTGAAATTGTTCATTAAGCACAGAATATTTTATACTGTATCCCAAATCAAACTGCTGTAAAAAAAATGGGAAATTTGCTGTACTACAAGTGCAAAGATGTTTAGCAGTTTTTTGTACTCTGAAACCATAGCATTTTTGTTGAGACAAAATTCAGAGTTTTTTTTTTG
>JAIPMN010015425.1:0-18987 GCA_020650975.1 Apostichopus californicus
AGAAAACAGCAATATAATGAATAAGCTGGTCACTGAAGTTACTGAACAACAAAACATCTCAGTTGGCACTTACAGAGCACCGTACTTTGTTTAGCATATATATTTTTTTTCGCACAGAATATATTTTTCGTACAGAATATATTTTTCGCACAGAATAGATCTTGAATGTTAGAGAATATATATACTTTCCGCACACACAATAAAAATATATTTTTGCACAGAATATAATTTTTCCTGTAGAATATATATATTTTCTGTCTCAGAATTTATATATTTTGTTAGAGAAAAATATTTTTCTGTCAGAGAATATATATGTTTTTGTACTTTGTACAGCTTATATATTTTTTTCGCACAGAATATATTTTTCGCACAGAATAGAATTTTGTTGTAGAGAATATATATATTTTCCGTACACACAATAAAATATATTTTTGCACAGAATATAATTTTTTCTGTAGAATATATATATTTTTGAAAGAAAATATATATTTTTCTCTTAGAGAATATATATTATATTATAAATGTTTTTGTGTTAGAGAATATATATTTTTTGCAGTATATATATAAATATGTCTAAAATGTATTTTTGAAGTAAACCATGTATGTATTTTGCAAGTAAAGCATATATATTGTTGTACGTAATATATTCCGCTTTCTCGCGCCATAGCATGCAATCTAACATTTTCAAGGGCTGACTTTTAAGGAACTGTTTCGTAAATTCATTCTCCAACAGCGCCCCCCAAAAATTATCAAATGATCAATCCGTTTATTTTTTTGACGGAAAAGGTATTTCATTGATAGTTTCCATTCGGTTTGTAAAAATTCCGTTAATAAACCAACTTTGCTTATTTTTGGACGACTTTAGGATAAATTCCTGGTTGCTCGAGGGGGAACCAGCAGTCAATAAATTTCCCCCACCCCATCATCCCCCCCCGCCCAAATAAAAACATCAAAACTAGGATGTTAATGGTAAATAAAAATGTAGTCTGAAAGTTATGCATTTTAATATTATATCATGATGTACAATGATGCACACTGGGATATATATATACTTACTTTCTTCTTTCGTTTCTGGAAATATTAAACCGAAATGCGAATCAGACATTTGCTAAAAATCAGACTTATGAAACATCTGAAATTGATTTTTATGAGAAGCGAGTTTGAAAGGAAGTCTGTTTTAATATCGACTTACAGTTTTCCTTTATCATTTCCCCCCCCCCCTTTTTATTGATTCCTGTGCATACTGCACAAGGTAGACAGAAATGAAAACAACCGATATGGGCAGGCTTTATATTAAACTTGTAGCGTATTCAAGTCATAACACTTAACATGGAGAGAATAAAGAAACACTGCATAATAGCAATGTATGTATGTATTTTAGATCCTCCTGCAAGCAGGAACTCGCGAAGGAGCCTCATTGGCTTATCAAAGCCGCAAGCTGACCGAAGTCAGTCTAGCTCTTAGATTCATATTTAACATCCATGATTATGAACTGTCAATTGTAACTCTGTAACTGGACGACATACATTAATCTTGGAGTGAATCGAACTGGTGACCTTATGATTGCAAGGCACCGGCGTTAACCATTGAGCTAACCATTGAGCAATAAGACGGTTTTTTAGTTCAAGGCGCATCGGTTTCATTTCTACATCATGCATGCAACTGATATATTTAACCTACTACGTGATTTTAGTTGTCCTGTCCAGTTTTGCAACTACAGAACTTTGACCTTCTTTCCTGTGATATTATATTTTATTTTACTGTAAATATGAGCTTGGAAGCAGCTCTTTAATACACAGACTGTAAAAGCTTGTCCAAAGGACCCCCCTCCTCCCCCCCCCCATTTTTTTCCCTCTCACAATAAAAACTGGAAACTGGCGTTCATTTAAAATTTATCGTCATTTTCAAATTGATTTATTAATTTTTGCTGAATCATCATCAGCTATCATCATGTAACTCCAAATTATTTTTTAATATATATAATTTTTTTTTTCCTTCCTCTTTTGTTCTGATTACAACTCACTAGCAGACACTTTGTGGTTTTTAATGTCATAACAACAATGAAAAAAACACAACGAAAAGCAAAATTTGATGAATAACAAAAGCGCAACGTGTTATGTCAAGCAAAAAAACAAAGCGAAACTTTAAACAAGACAATGATAAAACACTATGACTCCCTTGCCATTTTAATAGATGCTAAATTTCTTGGTCAAACTATATTTCAAAAAGCAATTTCAATTCTGAATGTTTTATCCTTGCTTTTTGGTCTTTCGTTCGACTACAAAAGATGAGAGGCATTTATGAATAAAAATTGTATAGCGATAACAAAACGTTTGTTAATATTGACGTATATATATATCAGTATATACATATGTAAATATATACATATATATACCTGTATATGTATATGTAAATAAATCACAGGTCAAAACTAAATCATAATGTAAGGTTTATGACTTTCATGTGGGAAAAGCTTCATTCTAACTAAAGCTACACTAATCACACAGCAATCACGGAGAGGGACTAAAAGATACATCGGGGGGATACCTAAGATAATTTACATGCACACCACTACGACATCATGCATATATATGGATGCTATCAATATATATAGACCCCTCATACCTCGAGCTTTTTCAGCTGCAAATGTGAACACAGAAAAGCATAGCAAAGTAATGAAAAGCATTAATGATACCATAAGCCAAGCAAGCTAAGTATGAATTTTAGATCCTCCTGCTTGGAGTGACTCAAACTCGGGACATTATGATTGAAAGGCACCGGCGTTAACCACTGAGCTAACACTCCTTAGTGGCTTTAAGAGAGTTCAATTTACCCAATGAAGGGCAGGTCAGGGGGTGGATGGGGGGATGGGGAGGGGCAGCCTGATGGGGCGAAAGAATTGGTCATGCCAATGGGAAGTAACAGTTTGGACATTATTGTTTTGTTCTATTGGTACTTCGGGAACCCCATCCTATATCAAGTGCAAAGGGAAAATGGTCTTACCCCCCCCTTCCTACCCTCCCCTCACCTTCTCCCTCCCTGCCAACTCTGATTAGGGTCAATGGTTGTCATGGCAATGTAGATCAATCATCAGCATAACAAAAAATAAAAACACTGATAAAAGGCAACATAAGTTAATACGTTTTTTGCCTTGTCCATTTGTCCTGAGGAATAGGCCGCATTTGAACGTTTTCATTCTCATTTGTAACCTGGTAAAAACTTTGGAGGATTCATTAAAGCCAAAATAGTTTCTTTGCTTGGAGACTTTGGATATGATTATAATTTTTGTACGCATTTTCGAGTCTGAATTGTGAATCATCAAACAGCTTTATAAGCGATTTACCTTATTACAGTGGAGTAGGTCCTCTTTTAATTATTAACATTCCTTCTAAAAAAATACAGTACTAATGTAGCAATCCTTTCTCAAGGTGTTTCGTATACATACATCTCTATTACTTAACACTCATTCGACAACAACACAAATTTAAAAGAAAAATTTTTTTGCTTCTTAAAATTTTCTTCTTTGTATAAAGAGTGTGCTGTAGCTACGCCGGTCGGCGCCGGTTGGAGTTGACCAGCACTAACGTTTGCCGACCAGTACTCCAAGTAAAAAGTTCAAATACAGACCGGCACACTTGCTTCTGATCGAATGGTACAAAATTAAGTAAATAGTGTCACGATGACTGTAAAAGAAATCACTCTCACTCAATACACACACAAACACATATTATATATATATATATATATATATATATATATATATATATATATATACCCTTCTACCCCTCCCCCAGGACGCGGAATTCGCAGGCAACCGCCACTCCAGAATATTCAACCACCACCTGCAAAATCCTAGCTACAATCCTGTATAAAGGTATCCTATCATGAACTATATAATTATCTACGTTGCACTCACAGCTTTCTTCTCCTTGTCCTCCTTGAGTTGTTTCTGCACCTCCTCGTCCTCTACGTCTTCCATGTCGCCCGCCTCATCTTCGTCACTGACGTCCCCGCCCTGGATGGTGCTACTGAAAGCGGGCAATTTCTTACCCTGACGTTAAAAGAAATATTACAAAGAAAATGCTCTCTAAATTTGATTTCAACTTTTTAAATTTCACCATAAAAAAAACAAAAAAAAACTCAAGGAAGTAAAGAGGGGAAATTACAGGTTTGGACAGCGAAGTTCGTAGAGACTTCCTAATCCTAATATCAATCCTAATCCTAAGGTCACTTGATCTAATCCTTATCTAGCCATTAGTTCCTTTCCTAAGCTTTTCCTAAACTGGATCATGATTTACCCAGTCATATTTTGGCTTAATGCCTTTACTGATAGAAAAGACCAAAAAAGGAGAAGAAAGAATTCAGCAGGAAGCAAATATTTTCTAACTTCAATTACAATTCATAAGAAGATTGTTTTTAAGTATTTTCTACAACTTCATGAAAGACTCCATATGACATTGATCGAAGTCGGAAGAAATTCGATTTAACCGATGTAAACAATTAGACTCAGGACTGTAAACTAAACCCTGACTATTCTAAATGCTAACCCTGACTTTCTTGCCTACAAAAAAAAAAAAGCATGAAAACATTACATTTTTTTTTTAACTCAGCACATTTCATGCTGAATTCTACATTTTCTCAGTACCAAATCTTATTTACAAAAATAAAATAAAAAAGTTATCAGAGAGAAAGAAGCCTGGTTTTACCTTGACTAATATTTTGTTTTTAAGTTTATCCGGGGAGGGCAACTCCTGAACATCTTCTTGTCTTGATAATCTGTACAAGAAATCTGTCAATATTTCCAGAAAAATTGTGATTAAATAAAAGAACATTAAAAAACATAAATAAATAAAAATTGTGAATAATGAGATTTCTTTTTGAAGGTTATAAAAAGTAGGTCAGAACTTTTTGGTTAAACATTTAGAAGGCATAAATTTATGCAAAATTTAAAAAGAGTTTAATTCATTTTAAAGTTCAGATTATTTTTGGAAGTTGAACAATAGATGTGGGTGGGTGTTAATGAGCACCCATGGACTACTAATACCTACCTCCAATGGTGGTCTCTATGATGTGTGCCATCTGTCGTTGTTGCTCCAAGCTGCAGTGGTTCTCGAAGGAAAGAATGAGGGGGTACCTATAGAAGAGAAATACCAAACATCTCCTTTTTATTTGGAGCGAGGAGGGCTGAGATATCTTTGGGAGGTGCTGATAGGGATAGGAAGGGATACAGAAGTTATGTGAGCTACTACTACTTAGGGTATATTTTGATCCAGAAAAAGTGCAGAGAAGAGCTCTGTGAGGGAGGAGAAACAATGGGGTGTTGTCGTTGGAATTGTTTTTCCATTTGAGTAAAAACTTCATAATTATCTTTGGAGTGTTTTACACTTGTAATTTTGTTCTTTGTAAAGTAGCCCCTATATTGCTAAATGATCAATCTTTTATTGTAGTTAAAAAAATTCAAAAACAATGAACCAACCTTAAAACCAATTATCAATATTTGGCTATTTTTGTTAAACACTTTCAAAAAATGATATTACCTAGAAACAAAAGGGGGGGAGGAGGGGTGGGGGGGGGGGAGAGAAAAGAATACTTACTCTGAAGTGACAAATGCGTAATCTCTAATGACGTTGAGAGCGTCTTTGAGAAGGATCTTGGAGGTCAGGGTGTGACCGTGATAAATCACCGGTTCGTCTGAGCCGTCCCATACGTCGACTGAGAAGAAAGAGAGAGACGAGAAACATTAGAGCTACGAGCCTGACGTTTCGATCCTAGCAGGAACTTCTTTGGAGGCATCTGACTGAAGTGAAGAATTGAGGGAATACTTTAACATTAGGCAGATGGGGTGAGAAAACCCAAGTTCAAGTGAAGTTGCAAGTGAAGGTTTTCTCTTGTCGCTACAAAATTCAGACAGTAATGAAACGTGATACCTTGTTATCTTCAGCTGGACTTGAGATGTCCATCGCTGTATCGTTTGTACACTATGCTGTGGGTATTGACCGCAGCTGTTTGTACTGACTGTACACCAGTGTCAAATTACCGACGGTATCAAGCTGTTTGTGTATTTTCTGGGATCGATGGTGGTGTCTAACACTTCTGTTACACCTCCTTTGAAACTAAGTCATATTACCGGCATTAGATGTTTCGTTTGCGCGAATCTGCACACACTTTAATTGGACCATTGAACAATCAAATTATAGAAAATGGGCAGCATTATGGGGCTCTTTTTTTATTATCCCAAAAGGGACTGGACTGATACCCATAATTGGTACAAAACAGTCCTAACCGGTCAAACCAGGAAGGAAACACGCTCCTCTATACACAGCCAGGGAATCGCATTTTCCTTGAAATCTTGAGTTAAGATGAGAAAAGGTGAAACCAAAAGTGAAATCAAATTTGTCTCGTAGCTTATACCTGACTTAACAATGTCAGATCTTAACTGTTGCATAGCCCAACAAGGTTTTCATGTTAGCGACATGTTAACAGCAAGTTCCCTTGATACCTTGTTATTGGGATGTGTTCTTGTATTAAAAAACGATTGAACAATTGATCAAAAATCGACCCAAAAAAGCTGCTATAACAATTCACAATTGCCCAATATAATCACAAATTCTTTGACTGTTGTTTATAAATAGTCCCACCCATTCTAGTTGATCTTAAAGCTAGCCATTTACACTGCCTAAACTGAACCTCATCTGACTCAACATTAGACCGTCGTAACATGGAAAATTGTGGATAGTCTGTCGGTGAGTGAGTGAGTGTGTGCATGTGCATATGATATTACTATGAGGAAGATTTTGCCATATTTAGGTATGCCCGCTTCAATTGGGGTAATTAACTCAATAATCAAAATATATGTAGCATTTTTCCCAACTGGCAGTCAGCAGTGAGTGGTGGTACACAGAGCTACAAAACGCCCAGTTTCAAGAAATGCAATCAATCGGGGAGAAATAATTTCACATGCGATCTAAAACTAGAACCCGTCATTAACAGCCTGAATTAAACAGTCTTTTAATGGGTGTGTGATGTGTCAGGTCTGAGACTCTGGGGTTTCTGACGTCCGACGAAAATTAGGTCACGATGGTCGAGCCGAATCTGGTCGGAATCGAGTCGGGAAGCTTTGAAGGCTACTCACGTTCGACACATCGACAGCCTTTCTGTAAAGCTGATATGTAAGCTTCCACGCTACTGGGTCCTTTCAACTGATCTTCCAGTAAGTACCTAGAACATAAAACAAAGAAATGAAAATAAATCAATCAATAATTAATCAATCAATCAAAGGAAGATTTGGCTTATGGTTGCACAGAAATATTTTTTTATTTTAAGATTACAAACTTATCGTGTAAATGCAAAATGGAAAACGTGACTGGAAAATAATAAACTTTTTTGGGGAAAAGAAAAACTGTAGTTTTTGGTTGGAAAATATGGTTCTACAGTAGCTACAAATCTCTTTGCTCTTGTCAAATTAGAACATATTTTCGGTACATATATACATAAAAAAAACGCATCCCGACCCACCTCTTCAAAAGTTTACAACCTAATATAATTTGAACCCGGGACAGTATGTCTGCATGTTGATCTTTAAGTGTCATACTGGTTTGAGTTACTTCATCATTCTTTCATTCAGCATGACACCACAAGATTCTGTGTGCCAAAATTTTAAAGAAAAACGTAGCATTTCGAAAAGGGAGAAGAAATGATCTTAGTATTTTGGAGAACTGTTTATTAAACTTACGTGTTATGAGATGAGCTGATGAAGTAATGGCTAAGAGGTTGCGACATATCCTGATAGACAGCGACATCCCTAGGATGAAGCAAACTCCCTTCATCGGAGAGGAGGAAGAACATGAAACCTGAGGAAGTAAATTATTGAAAAGACCAAAGTTGAAGAAACATATCATTCCTGTAAATTAATACCTAACTGTATACTACTGAATGGGACTGGAATCGCCTTTGTTTTTCTTTCCATCTAACCCGCTCCATTGTCTCTGAAGCAGGGAATAAGTTGGTGGTCAAATTTTGCGTAGCATTTTCAAAAGTATTCACCGACAGAAAAAAGAGCATTTTTTTATACACTAAATTTTTCCCTATTAAGAGAACTTGAAGCAAAACCAGGGTGTGATGTCATAATTGCACACTAACAGAAAACTAATTTGTTTTTTACTTTAGTTTTTCATTTTATTGTTTTCACCTTAGGATTGGATCTAATTAAGGTTCCAACTTCTAGGGGGTTCCAACTGTAACATTTTGGATCTGAATTTCACAGTACCAATAATGGTATATTATATCCATATACTGAGATGCAACCCAACTTTGTAATAGAAAATCGTAATTAAATTTTAAAGAAAAAACTTTTTTTTTTCTTTCTTTTTTTAAGAGTTTTCTTTTATGACATCACACCCGTTTTTTATGACGTCCACTCCTGGTGTCAAACAGTGTCAACATCAAATGTTGGTTTCTTTATATAAACAGTACATAGGAATTGAATGCAAATTTCACAGGCAGGATGCATGGAATGTATCAGTTCCTCTTTCATTTTTTTTCAAATGTTAATTTTCCCCTAGAATATACTTTTAATTTATATTAATAATATAATTAAAGGATACCTTTCAAAATCAATTGTCCCTTTTTCACCCTTTTTTTCTATTCTAAGATTGGAAGTTATAGGTATGCTGTATTTTTCCCGAATATGCTAGATATTCAATTACCTGTGGTCACCTGTGGTCAAAATTCTTAAACTGTTTTTATTACAACCTTCGAGGAAATTTCGAGGAAATAATGTAATTAAAGGACACCTTTCCAAGTCAATGGTCCCTTTGTTACCCCTTTTTCCTATTCTAAGATTGGAAGTTAAAGGTATGCTATACTGTCCCCAAATATGCTAGATATTCAAATACATGTGGTCAAAATTCTTAAACTGTTTTTATTACAACCTTCAAGGAAATTTTCCTCTTGCGTGTTCCTTGAATATGTCTGAGAACAATTTAGAGAGTAAAGACCTCCAATGAAAGTACTCTTTTAAAAGTTCTAGCAATTACAGCGTGCTATAATTTGAGGCCTATACTGACTACCTTTAAGGTGTGGTTGTTACGCGCCATGACTCATAGCCTGGGTTTAAACCATCTCTCTGCCTCGCTCACATTATCATCAGTGATAAAGCAAACAAGTTTAATTTACACAACACCAATAGATACACAATCTAATAGATAAACAATGGCTGTGTGATCTCTCTCTGCAAGGTTGGAACAGATGTTGGCTTTAGTTATCGATCGATCGGAACTTCATAAGGTTTTTACTTTTATTTCTCTGGCCATATGGTTGTATCACCAGTTTAGGATTTGTTTGTTTTAGTACCAGAGTAAGATCTAGAAAGCTGATCGTGTGTTCGCGCACGATCATGTTCGTAGATTCCCTTCCTACGATAAACATATGACCCAGATATAAACTGTGTATGTTACCACACACCCACTTGTGAATGATTGCTAAAATTGTTCGCCTTATAGATTGAACTTTTCTTTTAATGCAGTTACCAACTATAGGGTAAAAAACTACATGTGGAATTTCTTTTGAGATCCATTTACCTGCTGCTCTCCAGGTTGAATAAATTAAAACTGTTATGGGGAGGGGGAGAGGGGGAGAGGGAAAGAGGGTGACTATATTCAGTGGTGTCAAGAACCTTGGTATATCATGCCTCCCCCCAGTTGTCAGCTTTTATAATTGTCGAATTCGTTTAAACAGATACAGATGGCAGAAGATACCATTGGGAATTCAGAATTTTTTTTTTCCTGCAAGGTTTCTTTTCTAACAGATGTTACTATTTGTTACAATTTTGTAAATTTTCTGGTCATGGTCAATTATCAATCAGAATTACAGATTTAAACAAAATTATCATTTGAGGATATTTAATGAAGATACAATTTGATGGGGCAAACTATACCAAAAATACTTAAAACTGTTCCTTTTATAACCAGACACCCAAAATAGTTATGTTAGCTTTTTGGGTTTTTTTTTTTTGGGGGGGGGGATGCCTTCTGGGAAAACGATGGTCTTAACTGGAAATATATTACAGTAGTTTCATCAGCTGGCAATGAGTATTAGTTCTATCACAAATGGTATTTAAATAAAGAGTACCGCTATTTGTAAACTTATAGTAACTTGCTGACAACCGACACAAAAATTCACAGAGGAAGCTGTCCCCGTCATTGGAATGCCATTCTATTCTCTGCTGCCAGCATTACTCAGATCCCCATTGTGTGTGTGGGGAGGCTTAAATAAAAGTAATGAATGAAAAAAAAAGTAAGAATGAAGTAATTTTGTGGAGATTTGTATAGATTTCCCTGTAAGACTAGTGAAGGCCAAAGGTGAAATTGTTGGTTTTATCACCGCACCACGGTGTAACTTTAAGCTTGTTTATTTGTGGATCGATTCGAAACCGAAAGAAATGTATCCACAAAGCTGTGCTATGTACAGTCATCTGTGGAGCAGACTTAACAAGTCATTTCTAGATTCCTAGTTTAGTTTCTAGATCTATGTATTGTTAGTATCAATGTTCCTTTTAAGACTATACATATTGACCCATTATCAAGCATTGAGTATACAGCTCACACAAGTTATAAATCCTGGCTTGCTATATTCAAATGGATAGGCCAGAGGAACATTACATGTGGTCAGATGCAGTGGCGGAGCGTCCATGCAGTCAGGGAGGGGCGGATGCCCCCCAATGACGGACTCAGATGGACTGCTGGCGCCCTTTTCAGCTTTTACCACTTTTTACTTATTCGCGATTATTGAGTTTTTTATTGCGCTCTCATCTACCTATTGACATTTGTCACATTTTGTTGGTGTAATTTTCTGACAAAATGCTCGAACTTACTTATTCTTCGTTTATCTGCAAATTAGCAAGGCCCGGAAAGGGTCATTTCCGGTGATCTAGGGATTATCTTTACTCAAAAAATTTGTGTATGCTCCGCGCCAACCTGTGGTGGCGCTCTGCTTAGATAGTGTCAAAAGCACCCGTACAGATCATTCTCGCCCCCACTGACCAATACCCCTGGCTCCGCCACTGGTCAGATGAGAGAGAGGAACACATCATTCTAAGCAATCCAACCTACAGAAATTTTGTATTAGATTCCTAGGTACAGCCCTATATATACTGTTTCCTCCAGGCTAGTATGTCACTCTTGAGAAAGATCTTGTTACAATTAATGGTATCTCCAAACAATACTAAGGCTGAGGGCTTTGAGAAAGATCAGGTATATATATATATAGCTTATCTAGTTAACCCACCCTTTAAATACAGCTCAAAAATAATTGATTTTTTTCCAAATGCATAAATGTTACCATAGAAAATACAGATCTTTTTTTCCCAACAGTTGAAGTTCAATAAAATCCTCCTCCTCCTCCTCCTCCTCCTCCTCCTCCTCCTCCCCTCCCCCTCCTCTGAAGTAATCTACTCACCATCAAGTGTCATCATCTTCTTCTGACATAGTTCTTCTTTCGGTTCGTACTTCTCCATCATCTCGGCGCACCATTTCTTGTCAACATCTCTTTTCTAACCATATATGAAAGAAAGACAAAAAAAAAGAAAGATCTATCAAAACAAAACAAAAAATCCACCAGGAATAAGTTTGGAGGACATCCTAACACTTTGTACAGAATATAGTTTCAGAGATTTTCTTCCGAATTTGCTTCGTCTCTGACGGGCAATGCTGAATAATTCATTACATGACCATTCAAAGGGATTGTATGGCAATTATTTTTTGAGACAGTGGACCTTTATTTGCATATCACACACATACAGTATAGCATATCACACTTACAATATATCATATATCACACACATACAGTATAGCATATCACACATACAATATATCATATATCACACACATACAGTAGAGCATATCACACATACAATATATCTTATATCACACACATACAGTATAGCATATCACACACATACAATATATCATATATCACATACATACATTATAGTATATCATGCACTTACAGTATAGCATATCACACACATACAATATGTCATGCATCACACACATACAGTATAGGGGGGGTGAGGGCATAGCCCTAAAGCTGACTCCCAAGTATAGGGGGGTTTGGGGGGTCCTGAATCAGAAAATATTGAAATTTTTGAAGTGAAATGCTGCATTCTGAGGCATACTTCGACTATAAATTAGGTCTATAAGTTCTGGTTAAGGTTTTGGTTAAGGTTTTGGCTAACACTGTAACTACTTTTAATATATGTGGGATTCAAAAGCGGGTTGTAACCCACCCCCCCCCACTCCCCATACACATTCACAACCCTGGATCTGCCCCTGTACAATGCTATCAAAAAGTGTATTTTGTATGATGATAATCTTCAGAATAGTTATATTTTTAATTAAAGCTATGAAAAATAAATAAGAAAGTACAGACAAATGTTTTTTTTCTTCGTACAGCCTAGATCACCTAGAAATACATTTTGGGATCGCAGGGGATATATATTACTCACAGGAACTGAATGGTTTCCCTTCAGACTAAAATAGCAACAAACACATTCGAAGCATAGTGTGATGAAAATCAGGAACTCCCTGATTATATATCTATTAATATCAGCTCTCTCTCTCTGGTTGTTCAACCTCAGTTGCACGAATTTCCAAATGACGGTGTATACTGACGATGCTTGTTGCTATGCCAGAGTTTACTATGGACGTATTGCCGGAACGAATCCAAAACTTTGTATGTAACTCGGTTTAATTTTTATACGTAGCAAAATAATACTGTGACAGGTATGCACTATTTCCAAAACAAGGCATTTAGCCAAT
This sequence comes from Apostichopus californicus, assembly GCA_020650975.1. Taxonomy (NCBI): domain Eukaryota; kingdom Metazoa; phylum Echinodermata; class Holothuroidea; order Aspidochirotida; family Stichopodidae; genus Apostichopus; species Apostichopus californicus. Next base: position 12,816 of record JAIPMN010015425.1, read on the forward strand.
CTGTGACTAATCTATAGCTATGTCCAGTAGACATTCTGACCACTTGAAGAACAAAATATTAGAAATAAAAAATTCAATTAAAAAAACATAGTAAGTGTACTCTCCTTGGCTGATATAAATCCTACTAATTATCGTGATATTAAAAAAATGTTTAAGTGTTTTAAAATGTTTCAGTTTCTGCAGAGAAATCATGAAAAAAATACATAAGAAAGTTATAGCTGGATTGTACCTAATTGGAAAGGAGAGCTGTTCACTCCAAAGAGTCCTTTATCAGCGTTTTGGACCTGCGGACAGTTTATACTGGATGATATGCATTTATCTCACAAGTTTGTCAATTTGTGTTTACCTACTCCATGGTTCCCACAAAGAGATATTATTTTTTATTGCTTATCAATGCTGTAGACTCTTAGAATGTTTAATTACTAAGATACATCTGGAAGCATCCATCGCTAACAGGTTTGTTTCTTTATCTACGCGAAGAGAAGATTACTAAACTATGCTCTCCACAAGGGAGTGTCTAACTTGACAAAAGGGATGAAGCCTTCATTTGTGTCTGCACTGTAACCAACATTGGTTTGGAGCATATAAAACATATGGATTATCAATGTTACAGCTCCAAATGTAAGCTCAAATATTATATTTCTTAAATGTACCATCAATTGGTAAATATTCATAAATAAAGACAGAACTGCCAGATATGAAGCCAAAAGAATAGCATAAGTGTTCACCGTTGCTAGGTTGCTTAATTAGCAGAGTAACATAAAATTGATATATCAAGTTTGAGGATATATACATGCTACCACCAGGCGCGTAGCCAGGATTTGTTCATGGGGGGTGTTTTGCTGGAGACTGACATGGGGGAGGGGTCTAAGGGGAGGGGGTGACGAAAAACTTGAATTTTAAGGCCTCTAGATGCAAAATGGTGCAATATTTGAGCTCAAATCATGCAAAAGAATATTGATAATTATTTTGTGGAATAATTCTATTCACATCAGAAAAATGTAATCCTATATAGACTCAATTATTGATGCAAGGAAAATGCGAACCTAAAGAGATACCTTTCTCAATATATATAATTTACAAGCAACTAGGTTCAACTTCAACTCAAAAGTTTGAACTGTAAGAAGGATAATTTGGGGAATCAGAGATAAAAAGAACAAGGGAATTGCGGACCTATAGAGTTCCCCTTCGTTTGGACTGTAGAAGTCTGTTGACAAGCAAACTGGGAACCCAAAGAGTTAACGGTACTCTCACATCATTGATTTTGGCATATTTGGAATCACAGTTCTCTTAGAGTCTCACTAAAAGTAGAGCTAAAATCCCATTAGTGCGATAATTTAGAGTTTGTATAAGTTGGGCATATACTGTAACGTGAGTCGTGACGATAGAGAAATTGTTACAGACGAAAGTCCAATCTGATAAAATGATGTGTAGTGTTAGATTAGCGCGAGTATCTCTGAAGTTACGCTCACCTTCTTGCGCTCTTCTGCATATTGACCAATATCATGTCGATGTGTGTTCCTATTTACTGTCACTGGTGTTTTCTGCATATATTTTTTGGGTGCACTTGGGCCATGGGGGGTGTTTGAACACCCAAAACACCCCCCTCGGCTACGCGCCTGGCTACCACTATATTACTATGTACACTACCACAAGGACATATGTGTAGCCTCTGTTTACTGAAATGTACTGTCATATACATTATATTGTATCATACACCTACAGTATAGCATATCATACACCTACAGTATAGCATATTATATACTTACAGAATAGCATATCACACACATATAGTATAGCATATCACACAAATACAGTATAGCATATCACACACATACAGTATAGCATATCACACACAAACAGCATAGTATTACACACGTACAGCATAGTATTACACACATACAGTATAGCATATCATACACATAGAATAGCATATATATCATAAACTTACAGCATAGCATATCTTAAATTTACAGTAGGTATATAGCATATCACACACATACAGTATAGCATATTATACACATACAGTATAGCATATTATACACATACAGTATTGTGTATATCACACACATACAGTATAGCATTTCACACATACAGTATAGCATATCATACACATACAGAATAGCATATCACACACATACAGTATAGCATATCAGTAGCAATTCAGTGTAAAAAGTCCAAACGTTTCAAAGTTCAAATATATATAATTTCTTAAACGTACATCGCCAAAATGATACATCAAGGTAAGAAGTGAACATTACATATGAAGGACATGGGATAACCCTACTGTAATTGTTAATCTGTGACGCTAAGTGACCTTTGATGAGAAAACAAATGTACATAAACCTATGGATGCCTGGTGGACCTTACACATCCGACCCTGCACATCCACTCGAAAAAAATGTAGGCTTATCTACGCCCATAATCTGTTAGTCACCTTCACCTCAACATAATAGTGTGTATTAAAAAGGAGATAGTTGATTGAACTATTAAGCGGTAATTTATTGACATAAGAACAAATGAGATAAATTGTCCTTTCTTTCTTGTTCATATATTTACATGGCAATGATACTCCCAATTCCCACCAAGTACGAAGAGTTCATTGTTTTATATTAATTTCTTTTTTTAGGCCTTCACATTTAATAGCGTGATTGACGTGTGTGGGCCGCATAAATTATCTACTTACATATCTTCATGAATCTCAAACTCCCACATTGTGCAATTGGTCTGTGTTTACATAGATATAAAAAGACTATAACCTTGCAACAGCAACAAACTCAAACTAAATAAGGGTTATCTCACGTGTCAAAGTCTGGTAAATTGCAAAAAGACAGACCAATTAGATTGAATCTTTACATTTCATGAAAGAGCTAAACTACATCAAAGTTTCTCTCTGAACGATGTCTATCTATAGTGGAGAGAGCAATGAAGGGTGCTAAGAATGGTTGGAGAGGAGAGGAGAGGAATATAATTAAGGTTTTAATAGTGAGACAGCGGAATTGGATGGGACATATCTTGAGGGGAGAAAGATTATTAAGAGAGGTTGTGGAGGGCAGATAATGAGCAGTCGACCGAGAGGTCCATTGTTGGATGATTTAAAAGGCGGTAGGAGCTATCATGAGATGAAACGGCTTTGCCCAAGATCGTGTCAGCTGGAGACTGACAAATCCATGAGTGGACATGCTCTAGGGCAGAGCACCGTAGAACAAGAGAGAGTTGATAGAGGGAAAAATGGCCGGGCTTTATTCATATTAGGAGAGTAGCAATGCTTGATACTGATTTTTATTTTGAAAATTAAAAAAAAAAAAAAAAAAATTTTATTAGAACTCCCTTTGATTCGGTCACAGGCAACGGTCTTTTGACCTGGGGATCGAGGACTGAAGTTTTGTTTATGAGAATGACATCATTTTAAGAAATCCTATATAAAAGCAAACTGAGAAATATCTTTAGCTTTGGCTAGGTCTGTATGTTAGAGCAGCAAATTGAGAAACTTACGCAGGTTTCTGTGGTGCGCCCTTAATATTGCTGCACTGGAAAGATCATAGAGCAGCGATGCGAAGTTTGTAAATATCATAGGACTAACTTACATTGTGGTCACTTTTAGCAGCACATGGTAGCAATACGACTAGCTATATATAGTTTACATAGTTTTGACTACTTAACCCAATATATATCTGACCGATCAGAGATATCAGTATCGCAGAACTGGTACTCACATACTGTACATACCTTTTGTTCTTTACGCACAAAATCGTAAAACTCATCAACGGTAAGGAACTGGTCTTCACCAGCATACCTGTAAAAGGAGAAAAACGATTGTAACGATACATAACAAATTATGCTAAATATTGCATGATTGTATCACTGCAGTTAGGGACTTGTTCCTTGCTTCGAGGCAGTTTTGACTATCGACATTAACAAGGATAATTCTTTCTATTTTTGGCGGTATCTGGTCAAGCCATCGATGAAATCACATTGCTGAAGGATAGAACTAATCCGCTGAGCAAAATCAGCCGGATTGCCATCACCGATATCTATTTAAAGTTACAGTAAATGCCCTTACTTTCGCAAATTTTATATCATATTATACCACCATCATATTATGAGAATTATGGTGGCTGGGTTGAGAGGATATAGCCCCACAGTGAAGAGGTTACCAAGTAACTCTGGACATGGAAGAGTGAGAGTGTACAGTAGAAGTGGTAAGGCAAAGAGAAAGCCAAGTAAATTTCCAGTGACAATATTTTACAATATATTACAATATATATATATGGAAATTAAAGAAAAGTTAACTCAAGGTATGTACAGTATGAAAGGGTTGTTACAAAAAGGTTGAAACTTTGAACCTTGCTAAAAAATTGTTATTTTTCTTTATTTTCCAAAATGATCTATTACGTAAAGTGTTTAAAGTACCAACGTTGTTTATTATGTAATAGGTCTTTGAAATTATAAAGGAAAAACTGTCATGTGACTGGAAATTTGGATTAAAAATCTCTGAATATTGCAATTCAAGTACAGTAAATCGGTTACATCCTGTTTCCGGTAGATAACATGGAATCCGAAGGATGTTCTCCAAGGGTAAATATTTTAACACCCAAACATATTTTGAAGACTTTTGTCTAGCAACTTAGAAGCATGCTAAAAACGTGCCGCCAAGATAGTGACGACCTGTAGATAGCAACTATACAGTGGAGTAGAGTGCTAGTATGCACCATCCATCATTCCCCAAACCTGCACAGGTAAAGAGGTTCTTCACCAAACCAATTCAAAATGTTATGCAAATATACACCTGGTCTCGATATATTTGCATATAAACATTTCATCAGATAACATTTGGTACTTCAAGATAGAGTTGTATCCGCCATACACGATAAAACGCATCATCATCAAAGGTACTTTAGAAAAATATTATCAATGAAAGGTACTTCAGAAATAAGTACAAACATTATTACGAATAAAAGTCAATATGTATCAATCAGATTCCATCGTCTGTGTTAGTTCACAAATCCCACGCATATTTGGTCGAAAGACAGCCCATATAAATTCTTCTCACTTTAATTGTGGTCTCTTTTAATATTAAGTTTGATTAATCATTTCCCCTTGTGTATCCATTTCTCCATGACATCTTTATGGGATATTTGCTACTTAAATCTCTGAAAGGTCAAAAGGTTGATCTGGCACTGTAATATGTATGCAGATCATTGGGTTCCTCAGGTACAAGTTTAAGATGAGGGGGGGAGGGGGAGGAGAGGGGGCAAGAGTCACATCAATCTAGGTAGTAAAATTACTGTGTACAACATCGCGAAACGCTCATGCCAAGTTGCCAACAATCATTAGCTGCTCTGGGGCAACCCTAACCCCTCCCATTTGCTTCATAGAGCTCTATCAATGTTTTCTGTATTAAGAATTTCATCAAAATGGATCGGTTTTGTAGAATACTATTTTCCTCTGTGCATGGATAAATGATTTTTAATATTATAATAATAATAATCATAATAATCCGTAGTTATTTTTATGACGCTTAGAAGAGCACAAATGTGTTGCATCTGAGGACCTGGCCTAATGGTCTGTGTATTAAACTAAAAAGTCCAGTCACTTTAATGAATGAACCTCAGCTGTTTAAAGGATCATCTTTTTCAAACTTAAAAAGAGGTATACAAATACAACCTGCACTGCTAGCAGTGATTTTTCAATGTTCCACAACATATCAAAACTTAAATCGTGCCATCACTCATATATGGAATCCTTGCGGAACTTGGCACAAAACACCCTGTTACGCAGCAAATATGGCTACGAAATAAGCACATTTAGCGCTTACTATTTTCATAACTTTTTAAGTATAGCACTCAGAAAACACTTTCTTATGTCATTTTGAAGAATATTGTGTCCTCTTTACTATGATGTGTTGTTATTTATTATGCGTGTGAACTAAACCCACTACTTTTTAATCTGAAAAGTAAAAACCACTTCGGAATGCAGTGAACCTCTTCAAAATCTCTCAATGCTTACATTGTGCTTGCTGGTAGTGTGATTGCATAATCAATTCCTTTCCTATGCCAAAGAAAAGTTTGTTGACTCTTCTCTCTAGTGATATAAAATTTGACTTGATTGGTCAATATTAAGGCTCATACTTTTCACAAGCAAATCCAAAGCATCGTAACAAATTTGTGAA
>JAIPMN010015427.1:0-13262 GCA_020650975.1 Apostichopus californicus
AATAGACTTCTTCAATATTTTGAGTAATTTATAATATAAAAATCGTTATTGATTGATACTCACCTTGCTGTAATATTATTAATAAGAAAAATATAATTTGTTTTAGGCTTAGTTTACACCGATTTCAGGATGGTGTTTTACATGTGACTGAATTAGCTTCGTCACGAATTCGTTTCGAGAAAGCGATTGAAAGTTCTGGAACCAGGTAAGGTTTATTGTTATGCAATACGCGTTTGTTTTCCCTTTATATATCAGAATTTTTATTGAGCAGAATCATTTACGCTGCGGTTCATACCAACGTTTACTATTCTGTTTCCAGTACTTTGTTGGCGTCAGATACATTCTGGGTTAATTTGGCGATGTAAGTTATTTATGTTTATTATGCTAAGTTCCACTCTGGCCTAAGACTACTGTATGTTTAATATTAACCTTAAACAGAGCATTTCATTTTCCTAAGTTTTAACCAAAGAGGTCTTATGCTGCCAAGGTAAATCGTCCAGTAATTATTCAAGGAGTTAATATACAATACCCTGCATTTGTAGGAAAACTACTTTCTGGAAACATGCTTGGTCACACTGAAGCAACTAAGCCTAGGTCCCAGACACTGTGTATGTTTGAGTTTCATCAAAATGCAAATTGTGGAGGCACGGTTGCAGATTACTACATGAAAATAGTCCATCAAGCCACCATCATGGGGTGCTAGCGCAGCCATGGTTGTGATAGAGCATACTTTGATGACGTTGTTATTGGTCTCTTGTACTGAGATTATTTAATAAAAAAAGTACACTGAGCGTTAATCCAAGTATGGAGGTGCAGTGGTGATAGCTAATATTGCTTAATGAAGTTCTGCGACTCCACCTTCCAAGGCGAAGTGAGGTTTCAGATTGGTGGGGTAATCTATAGTAACTCACAAAGTTGTCACTGTCGTAACATGTTAAAAAAGTTACAAAAGTCATATCAGTTACTTGTTTTGATAGTGAAAAGGCACTCTGAAGTTATCAATATCCCAGTGTCTTGCTGATTAGTTGTGTTATATATAATAACGATATGGAGGCAATGTTTTTACACACGTATTCTGATGGTGAAATCTTTATTGTTCAATAATCTTCAAGATATGTAGGCTAGATCCAACTACTGCAGTGAACACATAAAATACGGCACAACCAGATATCATTAATCTGTAACAAAGTTGCAAGAAATATTGGAATACTCTCGAAATTGAAGCATTTCTTCCCACATAATATACTCAGAACGCTTTATCAAACTCTGATCTTACCACACTTAACATACTGTACAATTATTTGGTCTGGGACACACAATGTGAATCTTGATCACCTTAGCAAACTCCAAAAAGGAGCTATTTGTCACATTACCCATTCCGCACCACGGGAACACACTAGTCCGCTATTCAAGAAACTTAACTTGCTTAAACTCGATGATATTATCCAAATGAAGCTTCTGGCTTTTGCTTACAAATGATGGAGTGGGTTAGGCCTACTGCCAGAAATTTTCCACAGTTTTACTTTTATCACTATCAAACGAGACATACTTATAATGCACATCGTAATTTTTACCGTACCACTATAGGAACCTATAGCTTTCGTAACCGTATAATTAAAACATGGAATTCCCTTTCAGATAATATAAAGACCAAAAAGTTGTTGAGTTTACTTAAGAAGTATTTAAGAAAATACATCATCACAACATACTAATACGGTCTTTATGCTATATTTATATATATTAAGTAATTACATGCATGGCTAAATTCTATGAACTAGGATAATGTGATCCTGTCCAGTTATTACTCCTTAAAGTATATGTATCATTCTGCTCATTCAACTTGTATTATATTTTTCTTCTTTACCGGGGAGTCTTCTACTCTGTTATTAATTCAGTCTTTATAGAAGACTTCCTTTCACATTGTAATTCTTTTGTGATAAAACAAATAAATAAACAAACAAATACAGTATTTTCTTTCATTCTTACAGAATCTATAAACCGTTGACTTACATCCAGCAGATCCTAAGATGTCTGTGACAGTTAAAGCATATCTGAAGCTTGGTGGTAATGCCAATGCTGAAATACGGCGCTTTGTGGTTGATCATGATGTCTGCTCCAACTTTGAGTACATTTCAAAGAAGTTAATGCAGGTTTTTCCATCACTGGCAAATGAGGCCTTTGAAACAGCATGGAAAGGTAAGGTCCAGCTAGTTGGCACTGTGTGTATTATTCATTCAGGGTTTACTCTCCAGTTTATAGAATAATGGTGTTGTTCATCCTAATTAATAGAATATTAGATTTTAAATATCATTAAGAAAATACTTATGCTGTCAAAATAGTGCTTGCATGCATTAGGACTGTATGCTAGATATACTGTGTAATATTTCATACAGGGTCTCGAGTTTATAGAATAATGGTGTTGTACAATCTAATCAATACAAGTTTAGGTCCTAAATATCATAAAGAAATTGCTGATGCTGTCCAAATCGTGCTTGCATGCATTAGGACTGTATGCTACATAATGAATACATTCTTACAGTAGGTTATGGCACAGTATCTTAAGCAAAATTTGTAAACTCAATTCCAGTCTTGTCCATTTGCTGTTGCCAACTTTGAAAGTTCCAGGTTTCCAGATGCATATTATAGTTTGCCCTGTTTCGCACTTCAACTGGGACTAAAATTTAAAGTGCAATGCAAATGAAGGTTGAACTGTTAACGGCAACATAGATTCAATTTATCTTATTTTGTCTGAAGTCCAACATTTTTATCTCACTATTAATGATAAGTACTTTGACTTTTATCTAGAAATTCCTGAGTCTTTGTTGTAAATCAGATAGGTCCTTTAATTTGCCAATTTTAATTTAGATTTTAAAGGGTTGGGATGAATTGTGTGTGTCATCTTGCAACTTAACGATAGTTTGAACCCTGAATCTACATAAATCAACCCTTGGGTTCTATTATATAAGATTCCTGTTGATTTTCTGTACTGTAATTCCATAGTAAAACAGCTGGTTGACTGACAAGTTCCCATTAGTTTACAGATTAACAAGAGAAATACAAGTTTTTTGTCAGTACATCTGTTAAGTTGGTTTATTATTTCTTATTTCCCTCTTCATCTTTGCCTTGAACCCTCCCCACCCCCCTCCTACCTCCCCATCCCCCCTGCATTTAATGAAGTTTGCCCTCCTTGTTATTAGACTGAATTGAATTGACCCTACTTAGAGAGATATTCATATCAATAGACTAACATTAAAGAAGTTTAGAACAAGAGTCTAGGTGCAACCTCTAAATCTGTTCAATCTCTCCTCGTCAAATAGATACTGAGGGAGACCTTATTGCTTTTTCCAGTGATGAGGAGTTAGTAGAAGCGCTTGGTCAATTGGATGAGAATGTCTTCAGGATCTACATCCACAGTAAGTATTTTTAACTCTGGCCAGAAATATGGCTTTTTTTTGTATGGGTATATGGCCTCACATACAGACTGGTATAGGGAAGATGTTGATAATGAGAGATTGTGTTGTTATTTATCAGTCTATAGATGTTACCTGTAGAGGACATTTGTATGATCATGCTTTTGTAGATTACTTCTAAAATTGCTGAAAAGAACTGACACAAACTGTTCTGTTGGTCTCTAACCTGAGACAAGTAAAACTACTAAGTTTGTTTGTGGACTAATATGTAGTGTACAACAGTTGATGTGTCCTGTGCCTTTTTATATTACATAAACATGTTTACTGCATATATGTAGTAGAGCATTTGTACTTAACAGTAGTGCTTATACTGGACAGTGGTAAGTGTATGTATTGTGTTGGTCAAATGTGTGCATGTAGTAAAATATGACATTGCTACTCACATCATGTTTGTTTACGTAGAATTCACTTACAGTAAGCAGGGAGATCTTGTTGGTAATCTCTTGCAATAAACATTCAGTAAGACCTAAGTAAATTTAAAGTACAGGGCATGTTGATGTTGCTTATCATGTTAATTTGTAGAAGCATTCAGGGCAAACTTTAGTGGTCGTGCAATACAAGCAAATTTCTGTCCGGAACAACTAAAATCAGCTTTGGAGTTCATCACGACCAGCAAAGAAAAGAAAAACCTCCAAAAATGTTTTTCCTCTTGGCATTGTTTCTATCTTGGTTCACATTGTAACACAAGTACTAAAGTGGAGGTGTGGTCAACGAACCTAATTCAGAATATATGTTATGAATCATCGGTCAACTTGTCAAATTTTCTACTGTATTTTTATCACAGAGAAAAATGGTGTTGGACAAGGACAAAGTTCGGAGGATGTGTGTCACCCTGGTGTGACCTGTGATGGGTGTGAGATGGGTATAATGGGACCTCGATTTAAGTGCGCTATCTGTCCTAACTATGACCTCTGCAAGAAGTGTGAGAAGAGAGGTATTCATCCTGAACATGATTTCATGAAAATTCGCAAGCCCAAGTTTGGACGTTCTGGATGTGGGGTGAGTACCTTATAAGTGAGTCTTAAAGGTTAAAGTATGTAGCTGTGTTCGACCATGACGTGTCCAAACTTGTGTTTCAAGTAGCTAAAGTAAATAAAACTAAGTGTGTCTCAATCAGTCTAAACAGTGGGGACATAAATATGCAATAATCATTCACAATGGCTGTGAATAATTACCGGTATTATTTGGAGTATCAATTTCATATATTCATTACCGGTATAATTAGGAGTATGAATTTCATATATTCATTACCGGTATAATTAGGAGTGTGAATTTCATATATTCATTCACATCAGGTTCCAGCTGACCTTAGACAACCATTTTCAATATCTTACTTGAGAGTGATTTTTTAGTCAATAATGGAATTTGACAGAAAGAGAACCTTTTTTTCTCTTGTTACTCTCGTGCCACAAGAAACATAAATCATGGTACAAAGGTCAGTATATTATGCATAATCTCTGAACCACTTGGTAAGCAATGGTCACTTCATATAAGTTTGTATGCAGTTCGCTTGCTGTGAACAATGTGTTTATTGCAGAGATATATGTAGTCCTTAACAGAATAACGATGAAAGCATTTAAAACAAAAGTCAATTCCCCATGCAAAGCCCAATCTTGTCGTTAACGTTGGATTAATATATTTTGGGTCATTGTTTTCGTGCCGAGAAAATTGTCTTCAAAATCAGAAATATCCAAAGGTAACCATCTCTCCAGTGATAATCATAATTTAACATTGCCTCATTAACCTTTAGCAGCAGTTTACCAGTTACTGTCAAGTGTGGTTCAATACAAAGGTTTTAGAAGAAACACTGTCCTCAGTTTTGTAATAGTTGTTGTAATAGATATCAAAGCTTGTGTCTACTCCTGAGGAATTATTCTCTTTCGCAAGTTTGAATTACCATAAGCTGGTCATTTAAACACATTTCCGACGAGACTTAACAATTGTGTCCTCTTGACCCAACCACAGATTTTTAGAATTTGTTCCATTTGAACCATTTTCAGGGCTTTTCAGGAAAACGTCGTAATTGGCATCAGCGATTCGGACCCTTTGGACCATTCGCTCAATATGGAATGTTTCAGTCACCTCCAGATTGCTCATTTGGACCCCCACCACATCCAGGTCCTCCTGGGCCCCCGCCATTTGGCTGTCCCAGTCCATTTGGTCCAGGTGGACCTCCACCTCCCGATGGTCCAGCACCAGCAAACCAGGACTCTCCTCCACAGGGAGGTTCTGGTCCACAAGAAGACTCATCGAGTGGAACAGATGTTCCAAATGAAGGTCGTGAAGGTACCCCGGCTGGTCCTGAGGAGTACCTCTCCTCTCTGGGTTGTGCTGTTGCACAGATGCTTCATCTACTTGGTAAGTCTTAATGACACTTCTCTTGGTGTACCATTCCTTCTCAGTAACATTCCACACCTTTCAGTTCTCTCATTCACCTAAGAACATGTTACTTTTATTTCAAACTTTAAGAGGGTTTTTAAATATTTTGCCTTGTTTCAGGTCATAATGCTTGATTATTTCCTATTTCTTCTTCAACTTTACAGTACATAATAGGATGATTTATAAAATAATTTGCCATGATTCAATTAGTGAGGGATTGTGTTTAACATCAGCTTAACCTATTATGTTTTTTACATATTTTTGGACAATATGTGCATGTTTGTTGTTTTGATTTTGGAAGAAAGATTACAACAAATAACATTTTGTACTGTTATTACTATGCAAAATTATCAACTGCTGTGATTGTGTTCATATATTATTTAGATCAACCATTATTTCTTAACTCTCTCAGCTCACCAAGATATCTCTCAATGAAATTCAAGCGATAGAGTTGAATTTAGAAAGACTACCTTGTACAACAGAAAACTTAGACACCAGCCAATGCTGACATACTGAAAGTCAAGCCTTTCCTTTCTATTAATATAAACTTGACACAAGCATGCCATTCAGTTGGCAAAGAAGTTTTCAGTAACAGTTTCTAGAAGTAGTACAGCTAGATTCAACTGATTTTGACAAGAACTAACTGTAAGACGTTTGTTTTGTCTCTCAGGTATTGATGTGGACGTTGCAGTAGAACATCGTGGTAAACACAAGAAGTGCAAGAAAGGTCGCAAACATCATGGTCAAGGTGGATGGTGGGGCTTTGGCTCTCCCTACGGGCCACATGGAGGTAACTTTGAACCCTTCGGTGGTCAAGGACACCAATCAGGAACATCTGGCAACAGTGAAGGAACCAAACAAGCTGACAAATCAAGTACCCAACAGAAGACCAGTAATGGAGGTGGTGAATCTGAACCAATGGTAATAACACTATTTCTGTTTATACTCTGATGTATGTTTACTGTTTATAATGACACTCAATGAATCACATGTTTACCTCAGCATTAGAGCATCAACATGATGATGCTAAATAGGAGCCCTTACATTACCTGATTGGAGATTAAAGCATTAATTATAGGCTGGATTGAAACCACAAGGACTAGAATGATTGCTAGTTTTTTGCTCAGGTTGACTTATTCATGGCGGAAAAACTACCTGTGAATTTTGGCGTGCCCATGGATCACACAAAACTTCAGAGTGTGTTTGGTAGACAGGAATACAAAACATAAATGTATATGAAGTTTCTGTATAACAGTCTGTCTGTAAACAATCATAACTCCTTTTATTGAAACTTGTTCAATTTGTAAGGGCTTGTAAGTTCTTTTCTAGAATAAATTTCAAATCATTAACCCTGGCTACAAGTAGCATACGTGTCACAACTAATGCTGAATAAGCAAAGAGCTGCACTGAATTTGGAATGAAAATGCTATCGAGCCATCTGGAATTGCAATCCAGAACTGGTGCTCTCCCTCCCTCATGCAGGATTTCCTTAATGTCTTTCACATCCCAAAGAGACTTAACTGGCAGTTTTGCTTCAATGAGGGATACATTGGTCTTTGAAATGGCTGTCACAAAGAGTTAATTGCACTTAAATACTCAAAAGATATAGTCTCGAGTTGGGTAGGTCGTTTTGGAAGTGTCACCTAATATGCTTTGTACTTGATTTAAAGAGGATGAGAAATTGACAAGAACTATCATACAACATAGTTGCCATGCTATCATACAAAATAGTTACCATGCTATCATACAACATAGTTACCATGCTATCATACAACATAGTTGCCGTGCTATCATACAACATAGTTGCCATGCTATCATACAACATAGTTACCATGCTATCATACGGCATAGTTGCCGTGCTATCATACAACATAGTTGCCGTGCTATCATACAAAATAGTTACCATGCTATCATACAACATAGTTACCATGCTATCATACAACATAGTTACCATGCTATCATACAACATAGTTACCATGCTATCATACAACATAGTTACCATGCAATCATACAACATAGTTACCATGCTATCATACAACATAGTTACCATGCTATCATACAACATAGTTACCATGCTATCATACAACATAGTTACCATGCTATCATACAACATAGTTACCATGCTGTCTGATTGGTCAGCTTCATGTCCAGTCAGCTATAACTTGTGGTATAAACTATTTCTCCTCAAATAAATGTATAATAAATAATAATAAAACAAATTTTGATCACTCCACCAGGAAACTGGATCAAACAAGCAGAAAGAAGAAGACTGGATGCTGGTTGATGAAGACAAGGGGAAGGACCAATCAGATGGTGCCACATCATCATCTCAACAGGGTTCATCTTCTGGTTTCATGCCAGACTTGCAGGGAGCAAGTCCACCAAAAGGTTAGCAAAGCTTGTTACTTCTGTAAGCAGGATTGAGTATAGCCTTAAGAAGACACCACAGTGAAGGCATTCAACAGAAATATATTGTATATTGAAAGACACTAACAACTTATATTTTAGAGACAGTCATGTTGAGAGAACATTTAGTTACTTTACTGATAATTTTTGGTATCAGATCACAACAACAATAAAAAAGTGGGTTTATTTCGTGTTCTTATGAAACAGATATGAGTTTATGGTTGGTTGTTACATCAGATCTTTCGAGTAGTGAAGATGAACTGTCGCTGGAAATTGGGAATCTAGCCTAGAAACCTGCAATCATTAAATATCCATTAACTTTAAATAATTGCTGATTACATAGAGAGAATTTGTGATATCCTTAAGAACTACAGTAATAACTGATGTTGGTTTGGTTCTAAGCATAAAGTTGTAAAGTTGAACAAGTTTAGCGGAGCTTGTTCACATGTACATTTGACAGCTAAGGCAGAAAAAGGTGCAAGTGTTCATATTAGTAGTTTGTTTTATGTTGTGTTGTGATTTCAGTTAAGATAGATGAACCGTGTGATGGTGAAACCTATGTCTGAGAATATAATCAGGATCCTCGTTGTTATTCACAGATGGAAATATTGAAACTGCCATGACACAGATGCTTGCAATGGGTTTCACAGACGAAGGAGGGTGGCTGACTCGCCTGGTGGAAGCCAAGAATGGAGACATTGGAAAGGTCCTGGATACCATCAAAATGGGTCAGCGTCCTAACCTCCCTCAGAACTAAATGAGGAGTTGGTAGAGTGAACTAGAATCTGCATTTCGTAAAATTTATCATATATACATTTACTAAGTTCAATTATGTAATGACCACATACAAAATCAAGTTTTTTTTGGAGAGGAGGATTTATGCTGTCATGTAACAGTTCCATCTTCAACATAAGTGTTGGAATCAATGTAACTTGAATGGGTCTTTTTCAGCCATCCAGTTCATATTATGTTTTGATTTTTTCTGTACAATTAGTACTATGTCATATAAGAAATAATCGGGAGATAACATTTCTAAATTCTGGTGTTTTTTTTTTTGGTATTATGTATGAGGAAGTTAAATTTATGATCATATATGAAATGATAATGTTGTTGTTTATCACGTACATATAGGGTAGAATAGAAACATGAAATGATTCCACTATGTTGTGCTTTATATGAAGGTATCATTATATGCTAATGAGATCTAAACATATAATAATGACATACAATATTCCTACCCTATATTAAGCTTGCTATTGATAGCATTTGTAACTAGTATTGTGCCTACTTTTAATATAGTTAGGTTTCTAGTTCACTCTGCAAGTACTGTGTGAATTATGCTGGTCTGGGCTAGTATTGCACATACTTGTATCTCTCTCTTTACTTTCAATTCATTGTTTTTATTGTCATTAGATGAACTTTCAGGACCAGTTTGCTCTCTTTACTGGGGTAGTGAAGTCTCATTTTGAAATGATCCCGTAGAAAATAGGTTACGCACCATTACCTTTAATGGACCAATAGGCATTTATTTTACCAGTATACAAAAACCTACCGCAAGAATGATCCCAGCCTTACTGTACAGCTTTTCAGTCAAAGGGCCCTGATTGCTCAGTGATAAAGTGCATTGCTCCCTCAAAGGGCCCTGATTGCTAAGTGATAAAGGCCATCACCTCCATCAAAGGGCCCTGATTGCTCAGTGATAAAGTCCATCACCTCCATCAAAGGGCCCTGATTGCTGAGTGATGAAGTCCATTGCCTCTGTCAAAGGGCCCTGAGTGATAAAGTCCATCACCTCCATCAAAGGGCCCTGATTGCTCAGTGATAAAGTCCATCACCTCCATCAAAGGGCCCTGATTGCTCAGTGATAAAGTCCATCACCTCCATCAAAGGGCCCTGATTGCTGAGTGATGAAGTCCATTGCCTCTGTCAAAGGGCCCTGATTGCTAAGTGATAAAGGCCATCACCTCCATCAAAGGGCCCTGATTGCTCAGTGATAAAGTCCATCACCTCCATCAAAGGGCCCTGATTGCTGAGTGATGAAGTCCATTGCCTCTGTCAAAGGGCCCTGAGTGATAAAGTCCATCACCTCCATCAAAGGGCCCTGATTGCTCAGTGATAAAGTCCATCACCTCCATCAAAGGGCCCTGATTGCTAAGTGATAAAGTCCATTGCCTCCATATGTATTATGTAATTCTCCCTACTGTTATATGAACAGCTTCAACTTTGCTTCAATATTCCTGTTCTCTCATGATTCATTGCCCTTGTAAAGAAAAATTTAAAACACATTTCCCCTTCCATTGTATTTAAGTAATGTTTATTGCAGGTTCTGCTTTGTATGTTGTGATCATTGATCATAAACCTAGAATAAAGTTACCATAACGTGGAATTGAACAGATGAAATACTGAACTAGATCAGAGAGCAAACTGAGCCTGAAAACAAGATACTGCTGTTTTGGATTTAAACTATAAACTGGTAGTTTGGGTTTTTTATTATATGACCTCAGGACATAAAAAATTGATATGGAATTTTGAGAGAAGAGCCACCCTCTTCTACACATCGCAACTTTTTTAATGTGATATTTAATTGTTGCATGAATTCAGGTATCACTGGATATTTATTTGATGACATCTTGTCATTTTCATAACCTTTTTACACTTTGACCAATTGTAATTGAAATTATATTTGAAATTATATTTGCTTTCACCCTAACCAAACTTGTAGTTGGTTGTTTATACAGTTTGAATCTCCATACTCATGTACTGGCATATTAATGGAAAGGCCTGTGGTCGAGTACTAGCGTGAAGAGTACCTACCCCTCTAGCCGCGTCGTTACATGCCTTCTCAAACGCCGTGAGAAGGTATTAGGACACCAAATAACGTTCAATCTCGATGACTCAAACTGTTTGATTCTTTCAGTTGTTTCTGAGTTAGCCGATAGTTTGCTTAGCCAATGCCGTTGCGTATAGCGGGCATATACATTTTACTTGGAGCAGAGATTCCCTGCTTACAATAACATTTTTTTATGGGGGGAGGGGGAATTCGAAAACTTATTTATCAAGTCATGCAGAATTATTCTTTATTATGCTTGTTGATTTCCGCCCGGCTACTCCGGTGGTCAGGATTAACAGCTAAGATAGGCCTATTGAAGGACAAACTTTGCTTGCGTTGTATCCATTGCATTTTTAATGTTTCTATGAAACTTATCTGCGATATTATTTCAGTCCGAGGATCATATTTTAAAATAGAAGAAGAAATGTGGTACTAATCTCATACCCCAGTGGCACTGAAATCAAACTTGGTTGGTTACTGAAACAGAACCATATAACGTGGCTGGCGCGACCGCGGGTCCAGTGGTGTGTGAATAGAAGCTGTGTAAAACCTAGTCTTTTTAAGACCCTAGTTTACTATATAAGTATACTATAAACAACTGCTTCAGTATAGGCCAAAAACACTTTTATGTTGGCTCTGTGGTGTACGCTTATAGTGCGCCCCCAATTTTCCTCGTTTCCTTTTCGATACCCGGACAGATCCTCAGGTAAGTTTAATTCAGTAAACAAGCGCCCTCGTTGCATACTTAAACTCAGAGCTGTGTAGATACAGAATACATAGAGACTACAGCTGTGTATATGGAAATAAGCTGCTACAATGAAACGGACGAGCGCCCTGATCGTGCAAACATGTAACAGATATCGGGAGTGTTCGTGAGAGATAAAAATACGTAAGAGAAACGAACATTACAAACGTCTTGATGAAGACTATATTATACCCTTCCTTCAACCGGCCCAAACACAAAATTAAAAGTATATTTATTGCACAAGTTTGAGTTTAGACCAATTGCCGCGTGAGGCTTCTATATAGAGTCATCAGGCAGGGCATTCTACCAATGATGACAGTTGATAACCAGGGGCGTATCCAGGGGGGGGGCGCAACAGGCGCGCGTCACCCAAAAAAAAAAATGTTAGCAAAAAAAAAAAAAAAAAAAATTGATGACGACCTTTATGTGAGATGTCGGTGATCGCTCAACCCCCCCCCCCCTCCCGTATGCTTTATGTTTTGTTTGCCAAAAAAAGGTTCTGGCGAAGTTCGGCGGCATAATAGTTTTAGAAACATAGATGGTAATTGTGTTTATGGTATCGCGTAGCACAGGGCGTGTATAAGGCCTCTGGGCTGCCTGAGGGAAGCCCATAATAGCCCCGTGCATAACACGTGAGGTTACTCTATCGAGGCAAAAATTTTGACTTGTCCATTCACGAAATTTATTTCTGCTGACCTTTTATGCCTCAAATTTTTTTGTGTACAATTTTTCTTGACCTCGATTTTCAAATTACTAATCATACTTTGCTAACACGATAAGACGTTATTATAGTATTATAGTATTTAATTTTTAGGCAACGACCGCTCGAGTCAAGACCTCTTTTTTTGCAAACAACACTGAACACAAGATTTTAAATATCTTGCAGATAAAAGCATTCATTATGCCTATGTTATCAGGCGCGTAGCCAAGGGGGGTGTTTTGGGTGTTGAAACACCCCCCATGGCCCAAGTGCCCCCCAAAAATATATGCAGAAAACACCAGTGACTTGGAGAGATACGCTAGTGATAATTATCGCACCCTCCTCCGGGCCTCACTAATGGGATTTTAGCTTTACTTTTAGTGAGACTCTAAGAGAACCAAATACCAAATATGCCAAAATCAATGATGTGAGAGTACCGTTAACTCTTTGGGTTCCCAGTTTGCTTGTCAACAGACTTCTACAGTCCAAACGAAGGGGAACTCTATAGTTCCGCAATTCCCTTGATCTTTTTATCTCTGATTCCCCAAATTATCCTTCTTACAGTTCAAACTTTTGAGTTGAAGTTGAACCTAGTTGCTTGTAAATTATATATATTGAGAAAAGTATCTCTTTAGGTTCGCATTTTCCTTGCATCAATAATTGAGTATATATATGATTACATTTTTCTGATGTGAATAGAATTATTCCACAAAATAATTATCAATATTCTTT
>JAIPMN010015428.1:0-36956 GCA_020650975.1 Apostichopus californicus
TATTCCTTGCACTCTGCTCTTCTCTCTAATTTGGTGAATATTTACTGGCAGATGTGGTGTCTCCCTTTGTGATCTCATCCTCCATCTCCACTCATACATCTTGGCTACAGTAGTTTTACTCTGTGCTGTCGTACTACAGTAGTTTTACTCTGTGCTGTCGTACTCTGTGCTACAGTAGTTTTACTCTGCTGTCGTACTACAGTAGTTTTACTCTGTGCTGTCGTACTCTGTGCTACAGTAGTTTTACTCTGTGCTGTCGTACTACGGTAGTTTTACTCTGTGCTGTCGTACTCTGTGCTACAGTAGTTTTACTCTGTGCTGTCATACTCTGTGCTACAGTAGTTTTACTCTGTGCTGTCGTACTCTGTGCTACGGTAGTTTTACTCTGTGCTGTCGTACTCTGTGCTACAGTAGTTTTACTCTGTGCTGTCGTACTCTGTGCTACAGTAGTTTTACTCTGTGCTGACGTACTACGGTAGTTTTACTCTGTGCTGTCGTACTCTGTGCTACAGTAGTTTTACTCTGTGCTGTCGTACTCTGTGCTACGGTAGTTTTACTCTGTGCTGTCGTACTCTGTGCTACAGTAGTTTTACTGTGCTGTCGTACTCTGTGCTACAGTCGTTTTACTCTGTGCTGTCGTACTCTCTGCTACAGTAGTTTTACTCTGTGCTGTCGTACTCTGTGCTACAGTAGTTTTACTCTGTGCTGTAGTACTCTGTGCTACAGTAGTTTTACTCTGTGCTGTCGTACTCTGTGCTGTCGTAGTTTTACTCTGTGCTGTCGTACTCTGTGCTACAGTAGTTTTACTCTGTGCTGTTGTACTCTGCTTATGTAATAGGAAACAGTCTCTTCATCTTGTAACTCATCAACTGTAGAATCTGATTATGAAGTAATAAAGTAATAAGTTTTTGCAATTTTCTGTATTAATGTTTTATACTACACATGATTTATACTACTAAGAAAAGATTCCGGCCGGTTAAATGTTGAGGATCGAATCAAATTCTATTCATTCTCACTCACTTACATTCATTTGGTTTTTGGGAAGTACTAATTACAGTTCCAATTAACCTCGACAAGCTGTTTTAAGCACTATAATACAATATTAATGTCTATTTAATCTGAAGCTTGAAAATCCATGTGATATTAGACTTTGTTATTACCCACTGACAAACACTAAAACAAATTTACTTTTCATAGAAATGACTTAGTTTGAAAAATGTTGATGACATTTTGTAACAGTAATATAAGAATGACACATCAAATATTGAAAATGAAATAAGGAGTCTTTTGAAGAAGATGGAGACTGTTTTGGGTTAAAATCTTACCAAACTGCTGGATTTTCTCCATCTGAGTAAAGAGAGGGTTTCTGCTCAGACTAACAATGAGAGTCTGTTCCAGGGAGCCAACACCCTTTAACTCAACTCGCCACTGAGATGGTATGTTTCTGCTTCTGGGATACAAAAATGACAGGGGAATTTTTGGTGTGGCGGGGATTAAAACTATTAAAGTGGAGATAAGAGTGCCTATCAGTTGGTTTGGCATACACCGATGTCTCTATTTTGTGATCTTCGATCATGACGAGTACATCAAGGAAGGGGATTTGCTTTGTGGACCGTTCGGTGGTAAACTTTATGGAATCGTGAAAATCATTGGCAAACGTGAAAAAGTTGTCCAGTTCTTGTTCGCCCTTATCCCATAACATAAAAATATCATCGATATAACGTACATAGATACATGGTTTGTAAGAGGATGAAGAAAGTAATTCCTGTTCCAGGTAATGCATAAAAATATTAGCATATGAGGGGGCCATTCGGGTACCCATGGCTGTACCTTTGGTTTGCAAGTGTTGTTTACATCTTATTATATTTCTGACCCCTGTGAATATTGTACACAACTTACGACAAGACAAAACTACCAATTCATATGTTACAGAAAAAAGGAAAGGTTTCTACTGTTTGGTTTTTAAACTTACTGCTGGCACAAAAGTTTCAGCTCCCCGGGTATCGCCGGAGCGATGATGATATATTCTTCGTCTGCCGGGTTTGTTTGATAGTGTTGTATTGCTGACCTTTGAGATGAAAATGTCAACAAAAATATCTTTAATAACTACTATTTTTGTCTTTGATAGTACAATAAAGATTACAGTATAGTGTATTATAAATGACAGGTTTGAAAGGTTTCAAGCTCTGTATCAGTCGTATAAACCACACCTCATCCAACTATGAATATATTGCTTCAAGCTTGAAATTATATACAAATGAGATGACAAAAGCAAGCTAACAAAAAACTGTTACTTGAAAGTAATCATTTGGACAAAGCTGTGCAAAATTACATAATCATTTCGCTTCACATTTGTGTAAGAGAGCAGCGAGAGACCTGGCAATACGATTCAAGCTGAGTTTTACTTTACATTGTTATGATGAAATCATGAAATTTTCAAGTGCACCATTAGCTGGTACTGTGCCATAATAGGTATTTAGACTATTGCAGCTAACTTTCTTTTTATTCCTCTTGTGATGATGCCAATGTTAACAAAATGAATAGTGAGCAGCTATTTAAAGATGATGTTCATGTTTTCAAAGCGACTCACTTGACTAGATCAAGGTTGCTGGAGATGTACGGCTTCAAGAAGCCCGAAGTGAGAAGACCGAGTTCTACCACATGATGCAAACATTTCAGTCTTTGCGCTTGCTCCTTGAGGCTCATGGATGAATCTTTAGCAGGAATATACCAAGTAAGCTGATGACCCAGACACAAACTATTTGCTGAATAGAGGGCAAAACAAAAAAACCAAGGTGAGAATCAGCCTCAAGGTTGAATGTATTTTAGTGACTTTCATCATGACCAAAGGGAAAGCATCAGAGCATATTTAATGCATCACTGGAAGTAGTGAGATGGATGTAGAGAGATGTGAAATGGAGGTAGCTTATTATGTCTTAACTTTTCATTGCCATGCTTTACACCTAAACAGAAGGAAAACTGTATACATATAACTGTACAAAGTATTATACTTGAAAACAAATGGGATGGGGTGAGGGAATGGGGTGGGGTGAGGGAGGGAATGGGGTGGAGAGGGGAGAAAATGGGGATCTTTTGCTAAACTATGTGGGCTTGGTTAAATTCTTCATAACATACAACAGCACAAGTCTGTTCATCTATTACAATAACTAAAAACTATATTTTTGATTTTAAGAGTTCTTTCTGAGACTATTTGAGAGAAGATTTTGAAATTTAAAGCAGAGACTATCTTACCTATTAAATATGTAGAAAAGTCCCTTCTTATCTTGTCTAAGCCAATGCTGATTAATAACTCCAGACTACTGACATGTTTCAGAGAGAAGGTCCTCCACTGGTCAGGTAACTCTGTGTTGAAGTAGTATTCTCGAATTTTATTGGCCATTTCACTGGTATTGTCTTGGTGTATCTGACAAAAATAACATTGATAAAGAGCATGTGTAAAAGTAAAGTGGCCTGACGTTTCCATCCTAGCAGGATCTTCTTCAAAAGCTAAATGACAAGTAACAGTAACAGAAGGGACAAAAACATGCACAATACAGACAGGTTAATGAGCATGGTGAACACAAAGAGATGGATGTAACCTTGGATTAAAAGACAAGGGATGGAGAGAAGAAAGAAAGAAACCAACAGGGGAAAAGGAGAGGTAGGAGATAAACAGTGGAGGGACAAAGAGCAACAAAAGTTATGGCTAGAACACGATTTGAACCTCTGGGTTACAAAATATCATCACATAGCGTTTCCCTAGAAATCCCTAGGTTTGACATCTTTAAAGATCTTCATCAAAGTAAAATGATTATGAACCTAAGTTGGCCAGTGTGCAAGGTTTTACCGATTCTAGCTCTCAAAGTAAGGAAGTTAGTCTCAGGCATCAGTCTCTGCTAATCGGTAGCGACCGATATTTATTTCTAAGGTTACTTTGTCATGCATTTACATGGACTACATTAATTTACTCTGTTAAACTTCTCTGGATCAATCCTGGAGATCTTTTCTCTCCACTCCACTTCAAGGGTCAAGTTGAGAAACTATTTAAACATTTCTGGACAAAGAGATTTTAAAAGCCATGTGTTCTTATCTGATGATTAAACTGTTCGTGGGGAGCTCACACGAAAGTTCTGACTTTCATCTGTGACTGCCTCTTTGGGGCAACTTAATTGTTTAACAGTAATATTTCTAGCGGTGTACTTTTATTCCACTAATGATGCCCTCGTTAATAGCATCCCATACAAGTAATAATTTCTCTAGAAATCTGACTTGATTGTATTCTGGCCAACCATGCTTACCATTGGTTGGAGATATCCAGTTTTAAAGGCATCCTCTACCAGTTGCAGAGCTGCAGTAACATCGTCATAACAGGTAGCATTGTGGGCAATGATCAGCCATATTCTCTCTGTAAAGTCTAAGAATCGCTTTCCAAGAACGTCTTCTTCGTACCGGCCTTCTTCTTCAAATGTTTCAATGTATTTCTGAGTGACATCAAAGCAACAATATTATTAGGATACAATGTAAACTGCCTATGAAATCTTCGTTCTATTGCATATGTAATGTTACTCATATATGCCCATACATCAGGATTGTCCCGTAGTTGGCAATAAAAATATATTGTCCCACAGGCAAACTTAATATCCCTGATTTAGTAAAGATCTTTACGATGTTCAAACATATCATTTGTTTCTACGATACCAGAGCTATTTAAGAAAAATCCCTATGAAGTACGGCACATCACTTTACGTAAGTTTCGAAGCGCAATATGATCTTTTTCGACATACAAACATGATTGATGGCTGCATATTGTCTCCAACAAGCTTGGTGAGAAAGTTGTGTCAGAGCTATCCAAAAAAAAATCCTACGAAGCACGGCACATCACTTTACGTAAGTTTCGGAAGCGCGATATGATCTTTTTTTCCGACATGCAAACATGATTGATGGCTGCAAATTGTCTCCAACAAGCTCGATGAGGTAAGTTGTGTAACATGGACTACATAGTTAAGTAAAAAGAGTAAGTTATTTCTGGATGAACCATACTAGACCTAGTTTTCCACCATTTTGCCGAGAAGAGTTCAGGTATAAAACTTTAAAATGTTTTACACTGTACTAAACTGATGTAGCTACAGTATCTGTTTAGGTAGCCCTCTTTATAATCCAAAATTCTCTTCCAACGTAAGCAAGTGGTACACTTTTGCCCAGGACGGACAGAGTTTCAAACTTTCAACCACAGAAATATGGTTACCCTATATGTATGATTTCATTTCTACGACATACACTGAACAGGGAGTAATCCTTATTTTTTTTAACTTTCACGACGTAATATTTTATGTCGAACATTCATGGCTGATGAGTGATACCTACATTCCAGCAGGAAAAAAGTCATCCAGTTAAGTAACAATACCTTTCTGACATTTTGTGAAGATATATCTGTACATTTTACATAGCTTTATTGAAACGTTATTTATTCAAATGTTATGAATACCTCATTAATGTATTTCATGGGATTATCCCGTAAATCCTGCAGATATGTTGATGTGATTTCTGTCACTGACTTTGGGGAATGTTCCATTGGTGGCCAGTAAATTTCATCAGAGCTCAAAGCAGTAATGAAAGACTAAAGCAAAAACAAAAAAGAGAAAAAAAAGATGGCTCATTCATCACATTTTCTGCCTCTGGTGTCATGCAATATGGGAATTAGGAAAACATTTCATTTTATACATAAAATACAGGAAGGAATTAGGGGAAAAAAAATCATTTTATTCTTGAAACACAGGAATTAAATTTTTATTTTTTATTTTATTCAACTCAAGTTGTATCTTTAATTTGTATGCTTTATTTCAAGATCACCAGAGGTATGTCAAATTAGAAAACAGTAGCAGCTGCTCATCGGATGTATCAATATAAGCCAAATGCAGAACTATTGTATAGTTGCTAAAAAGCTGCAAGTTTCCCCATTTTACCGTTGTGCATTTATAGCTCCCTAGTACACTGCACATATACATAAAAGGTAATTTTTTGATTTTGACCTGAGTCACGACTCCAATTTATAGAAAGTCTCAGATTGACTCCAATTGAGTCACAATAAGTTGTGACTATACTTAAGTTGAGTGTTTTTCTTACTGTTACAATTCAGAGACTTAATTTGAGTCTTTTGCAAGCAAACTACTTGAGTAAAGAGTTCTGAAGATAGGGACTTAAGTATGACTTGAGTTGAGTCACCGACTCGACAACCAATGACAAAATATGACCAAAGTGCCTTTTTTCCCCTATGAAAATGTCTGACTGAGCAGGAAAACAAACTACAAATAGGTACATTTATGACTACTTGGAAAGTCCATCAGTATTAAGAGTATGTTAACGAGTATCTTATGTAAATATTCATAAGTTTGTTATATATTAATGAACATATTAAGGATACCAACAATTTACCTTTAACAATTCTAGTTCTCTCAGATTTCTCTCAGGTGTTGTATGGAGTATTTCTCCCTCTCCTTTCTTGATTTTCTAAGAGAAAAAAAAAATTCAATTCCAAACATTTATTCAAACCACCCGCTGCATCATTGCATAAATTTTTCAATGGCCAAAGTTGGACTATGACAACACACACACTACAATAATCAACAAAAGGCAAATTTAATTTTGCCTTTTTTGTCATCAGGTACTGGAGCAATCAAAATACAAATAGAATAAAATAAATAAATTTTCCATGCCAAATGACCTATTTTTTAAGAACAGAATTTCAAAATATAACAAGATATTTGTTTAATGTTGCCATCAGATGGCTATCTGAGGTCACAAATGAAGAATTCAGCAGGGCGAGTTATTCCATTGATGACATGGCGACAGAAGAATTGAATTAATGAAAGTTTGAGTGTTTTTTTTTTTCTAGCTAATGGAAAAGTCTACTATTTCAATGATATTGATATAAACATGTCTTTGATCAAATACTTACTAAACTACATTGAAGACCATGAGGTGTTTCCAGAAGATCCATGACTCTAGGCCACTCCCATTCCATTGTTATTGATGATGTAGGTGTTCCATCTTCCTTTGTCTTGGTGTGAAGTGACACCACACTGAACACCACATATTCTGCATACCCTTTACTAGTGATCTAGAAAAGTCGATGAATGGCAAGAAAATAAAAGAAAATGCTTTACAGACTTCTTTTTCAGGCCTTGCTGAGAATACTAAACTTCAAGACCAAAGCAAATCAAGTATTGGACATATTATAATACTGGTGTTACTCCTCCATGCAATCGTCCTGTCATGATAAAATTCACTAGGTGCTTAAAATAATGGCATTTGTTTGATGATGAGAAGTTGGGACCCTCTTTCTCAATACCAAGGGGGGTGAAAAGTCCCCCTTAACCTTCATTTCCAAAAGTGCCAAATTTTTATAGACTACTTTAGTTTTAAACCATTCACCTCTTTGGTAATAAGAGCCTTAATGACAACAGTTGTCAATAATTGTGGTGGTTATCCCTTGGGATCCCAAGGATCCCTTGGTAGGCACCCTGGCCAACAAATTTGATCTGATCTTGTGTGATCATAATGCCTTTTCTTTCCATCGTATTGATGCAGTTTGGATTTTAACTCCCATCAATTTGTTGAAAACCAAATTTATAACTTATTTTAAGGGCATATTGCAATTTGACTTACATTATCATCGGCTGAGAGAGAAACTGACTTTCTTAGACTGTCCATTGATGGAAGTGCATCCTTCTCAAATGGTCCTTTAAGAATTAAAAAGCAGAGGACTATTACAGTACTTGCAGATCACAGAGTCTATAATTAAGGCTTTGTTTATGAAACGTCAAAGATGAAACAGCAATGGCACATGATGCTGTGTCAGGCAAATTTGAATCAAAATTAAACATTTGGAGAGAAAATTGTAATTCATAATTTCACAAGTACAACAATACTTTCATCATATTTCATGTAGTCATAGGAATCTTGCCTACCACACATACAAGTGTAGTGTAATTTCTTTTTGAGAATAGTTTTTGTAAATTCCAACTGTGAATGTGCATTGCAGAGCTTGGTCCCTGGTCATTTCTTGATACTATCACTTGCAGGTATCCCCTTTGTACATTCTCACATATCTAGAAAACAATACACAGGATACATCATTACTCATTACCTTTATTTTATCAACATTTTCAGTCAGTGATTAGCTTTACATCATATCCTACTTTATTGTCTAGTGTTTTTTGTTTTTTTTCAAAACTGCTAACACTTATTGCAAATGAATAAAGAGACAGTGGTATATATACACAGTGGTGTTACATCGAATACAGGCACTGCCTACCTCAACCTTGGGGTCTCACGTTAACATCATTTTACTTTGTGAATGAACAGATTAAAAATTTAAATCATAAATTGGTTTCTGATGATAAGGCACTAGCATACTAAATCTACTTTGATCATGGATATTAGAGATAGTGGAAGAGTTCAAGATGTTTGTAAAGTTCTCTAAAAATTACCACTGCTAGTCACAGAGGTGATAGTCAGTCTGTTATCTCCTCCATCTAGGTTCTGGTTGCAACCGATCATAAAAGTCTTATCAACATCCTGACCATCACAGAGTACCCAGAGAGGGAGGTTCCATTGACTAGCAGGGTCATCGCCTGCATCTTTGAGACCCTTCTTTGAACTTTGCACCATGGAATAAACATTCAAAATAGCTCTGTGAAAGGAAAGGAACCCACTGTTTTATTAAACACAAGATAAACTTGAATCAAAGGGACAATCTGATGGCAGACTTTAGATAAAGTAAGACAAAAATACTCCACATTGGTCGTTGAAACGTCATCTCAATATCACATTCTTCAATAAACCCTAGATATGAAGTAGATCATTGCAGAGTCTGCACAGGGCATATGTTCCTGAAAAGGCCCACTTTACTATTTCATATTTTAGTTATTGCTTTCTAGTGATAAATTTCAAATGTTGCTTAGCTATTAATTAAGTTTTTATTTAAAACATCGTTTAAAGGATAAATAAACAAATAAATTTTTCTTTTTTTAATCGAAAAAAAAAAAAATTATGACAATATTAAAGACATCATCAAACTAAAGGCCCGGTCACACTACAGCGATATTTTATCGGTATACGGTCCGATTTTTCCGATTTTAGGCCGAAGAGTGAGGTTTGTGGTAGTGAATGTAATGAATGCAGTGGAATATTCGAATACCTACTCCAAATCTGAGGGGTTCTGGAACGGACTACATTCTGAAGTGACGTCACATCAAAAAATGATAAAAAATCGGAAGAGAAATCGGATAGCTATCCGATAAAAGGAAACGGAGTCAATATCAAAATTTAGGAGAGGGCCATTCCACATCGAAATGGCTCAACAGATAGCAAATCAGGTCCTTGATCACTGTGGTTAGAAGACCCGAACGAAAAACTGGCTGTTTCGATTCCTCCGGGAAAATCGGATAGTATTCCGATAAAAAATCGGTATAGTGTGACCGGGCCTTTAGGCATGCAAATACAGCATGTGACATTTCAGATGATGGTTTACAAGGCACATTTAGTTTTACAGTATGTAATGAACACAATCAATGTATTTCAACTGCACCTTGCATCCTCAATGCTTAGTTGATTGGATTCTGTCTGAAAGTCTTCTGCATTCTGTAGCGTATTGTCTTCATATACTGCTGATGTATCACAGTCATCAGCTGGACTGCACTGTAGACGAGCCATGAAGAAAAAAAACACTCAGGGAATTAGAAACATCAGCAAGGACAATCACAGAAGCAACTGTGTAAACATATCTGCACATCTGCTAACATGTGATGTACAGAACCAAATAGTAAGAAGTTACTCTATCATTACCCGTAAATATAATGAACCATTTCCATGCCATAGATTCTTAAAATGTTGGCGTGGTGTGCAAATTAAATGGGTCAACTATAACGGGTTGTGACGTAAAGTAATGAGAAATCTGAAAGCTGAAGTGACTTCTGTGACCTTTTCCAGTTTCAATACTTGTTCATGGTCACTTTTTTGCAGCAGCTCTACAGTGTTTGGTTAAAAGTTACAAGATGGATGCATATATCCATGGATTGCTACAGAACATTTTGTTGAAGATGACATAAAGATGATGTGATACATGTTGCCAACTTGCCATGCAAACTTGCAATGACTGCATGTCACATCTACATATTTTCCCTACCACAGAATAATTTAAGTGTTCAAATTTTGCAAAAGCAGTTTCAAAGGGCCTTCAACTTTGTCCAATACATAAGATACTAGGCTTCTTGTGTACCTTTCTTGCACCTGTGTATCAATTTGCCCATTTTGCGAGCGATACCAGTATAAATTATTCCATGCCTACATCACAACTGTTTTCACAGTCACTTTCTTCGATGTAGCTTTACAGACTAGTCTTCATTCCAAAAACTATGGATGCATGTGGATCGTTACTAACAGCATTGTTGAAAATGACTTCCTGTTTAGCTAATCAAGACAATTTATCAATTAATATCCAAATACTGAATCTATCATTCATATTACAGTAGTTATCATATCGATTTAAACTCACAAGGTTTTCTTTTTTTTAATGATCTTGAGTGAGTTGATTGACTGTTATCCTCTTTGTAGTTTTGTTGTTGTTGTTTTAATATTTACTTTTGAACAGTGTTAGACAAGAACATAAAAGAGTTAAGTCCCACAGTTAAGTCAGACTGACAGAACTTACCTCAGTAAGTCTTTTCACAACCATGTATTCTCTTTGTACATCTATAAGAAGGGACTCAACCGATGGAAAGGAACCATGAGAGTAAATCTCTACAGCAATGTTAGATGGAAGGCGTTGAAGGTCATCTTCGGAGAAGATCATACCTAATGCTCTGATAATGATAAAAACAAATAATGAATACATCAAGTTAGCTTAAATATCACCTAAACGACTGCTAATGTTTTCACATTTTTCTTCCCCATAATCAAAATATATCCTACTGTACATATATTGATAAAGTGTTATTCCACAACTACACATTGAGAATCCAAAAATTGTACCCAAACTGTAAAAAAAAAATTTCTTCACAGGGACCTCTAAAGGAAGGAGTGGATATGCACTGAAGATACAAAGTTTCAGGTAAAATTAATGTTTGGGGAATTTGCAAAAATTGAATACTTTTCACATACTATATGCAATAAGACCATCATCATCAAGTCCTAGGATCTATCATCTCAAGGCCAAATGAATATATTGTTGCCATAACAAAAATTGCAGCCAACAACATATTTTATATTATGATCGAGTGTTTAGTTATTTAAGATGTCAATGACTCATTCAAATCAAAATAGGCCTATCCAGGTTCATAATCATGGCCAGTTCACTTCTGAAATAGAACATTTTGACACATTTGAGTTGTTTGTTTCCTATCATATGGACGTTTTCCAGCGTAACTGCTAAGTGCTGTTATTTTATTTTCAAACTGACTGTGCCAATTGAACCAATACTCCTTCTTGTCTGTCACTATAACTTTTTTCTCCACACCTTTCTGTCTTTGTCCTTCTCCAACTGTTTATTCCCTACCCCCTTCCCTTATTCCTCTCTTTGTCCCTCCACTGTTTATCTCCTACCTCTCCTCATCCCCTGTTGGCTTCTTTCTTCTCTCCATCCCTTGTCTACTAATCCACTAACATCTATCTCTTTGTGTTCACCATGCTCATTAACCTGTCTGTATTCTGTGCGTGTTTTTGTCCCTTCTGTTACTGTTACTTGTCATTTAGCCTTTGAAGAAGATCCTGATAGGATCGAAATGTCAAGGCCAACTTCCTTTTACACATTCTCTTACACAGGCTATCTAGTGGATAAGCAGTTAGCTAACAGTTTTATTTTATTATTTTGCTTTGTAAATATCAAAGTATTCAGACACAGTTACAGTACACATAGGGTTAGTCAGACATGTCCTCTTTTTTCAATGTTTTAAAAGTGAGTCATGGGTGGATTTACAAAAAAAAAATCTTTGGTAATAAATACATTGAAAAACATATCGATGGTGATTTGGTCATCTCGCTTCTCTAGTTCAAGCAAAGAGAGGCAAATAGTTCATTGAACATTACAGTACAATAAGGCATAGTGCATTTTAACTTCAAATCTGGTATCTAAATCATTTTCTCACAATACCAAGGGGGAAGCCTCATCTTAGACTCTCTTCACAACAATGTTTCTTCCTTTCTTCAGTCAGATAAAATGTGGGAACCATATGTAGACAGTATGGGGATTTATAGAGACTGGAGTAAAATATTATTGAACTTTTAATCCAATATCGCGAAATACTTTTAGAAAAGAGCATAACTTAGGCTTAAATATAAGTATCATTTAAGAATAGCTGTGAGTTTAACTGAACTATTTATATTTTACCATACAAGTTTCAACTTTGGAACATCATATGTAATTAATATGCCTGTACAAAAGTATGTGATGAGTACACGACCTAGTCTTCTTTGTCCTGGATATTATCAGCATGCAAAATACTCAAGCTCTTTACTCTACACAAACTTCTCAAATGGTACACTAAATGCATAGAGTGGCTGCACAATTTGACAGCCTGATAACATGTACCACACAAAGAGTCTAGTAGTAGTAGTAGTGCATGTATACATGCATGTGTCAATTGCTTAGTAACTGAAATATTCTGAAGCAGTTGATGAACAGCAGGTACTGAACTGCAAAAATTTGTTCCAAATATTTTTCTGGGAATGTGTTGCCTGTGCAAGGCTATAAATTACATTACAATTAATCTGGAATTGTACCATGGCCATTACTTGTTAGATGGGAGTAATATCAGAATACCCCACAAGTTTTGAAGCAACACCATTAAAAGAGGTCGGCTAGTAATAAGCATAGCAATGCCAAAATAAAGTACAACATATTGTTTTTTTTTTATCCTCCTGCAAGCAGGAACTCGCGAAGAAGACTTATTGGCTTATCAAAGCCGCAAGCTGACCAAAGTCAGTCTCTTAGATTCATATTTCACGTCCATGATTATGACTTGTCAAAAACTCTGTAACTAAACAACATACATTAATCTTGGAGTGACTCAAACTGGGGACCTTATGACTGAAAGGCACCTGCGTTAACCACTGAGCTAATACTCCACTACCATGTACCATGCTGTTTTAGCTACACCGTCGGTTCTTGTATGCATAAAAAAGTTCAATACAAGGAGAAAGGCCACAGTTGTGGTTACAGTGTCAACGCAGTTCATGTTTTTGTCATTCCTCTTAAGAACAACCAATCATTATAATTATTACTAGGCCTATGTGACCTAACTGAAGTAGAATTATGAATAGGGAAGTTCAATATGAGAAATGCCAAACATAAATTAAGTTCAATGTATTATGCTGTCGTGGCTACATCGTCGGAGTGAGACAGTGTAGCTTTCTACACTACAGCATGGAGCTTTGTGTTTCAGAGTATTCTGCAATTAAGCTGTGTTAGTGTTACTAGTGTTAGATCATAGATGTAGGCCTAAACTTACTAAAATTTGATCACTGCACACATTTCGCAATTTGTTGGATACATTGAAATTATGAATAGGGAAGTTCAATATGAGAAATGCCAAACATAAATTAAGTTCAATGTATTACGCTGTCGTGGCTACATCGTCGGAGTGAGACAGTGTAGCTTTCTACACTACAGCATGGAGCTTTGTGTTTCAGAGTATTCTGCAATTAAGCTGTGTTAGTGTTACTAGTGTTAGATCATAGATGTAGGCCTAAA
This sequence comes from Apostichopus californicus, assembly GCA_020650975.1. Lineage (NCBI taxonomy): Eukaryota > Metazoa > Echinodermata > Holothuroidea > Aspidochirotida > Stichopodidae > Apostichopus > Apostichopus californicus. The sequence continues at coordinate 13,748 of JAIPMN010015428.1, forward strand.
CTTACTAAAATTTGATCACTGCACACATTTCGCAATTTGTTGGATACATTGAAATTGTGCATTTCCACACAGGGATTTCGAATGAACTTACACTTGCAAGTTATATACATGAAGTCTACTGTGTACCTTACTCCTTGGAAACTAAGATCTATCCTTGGCCTAGCCTGTGTTAAACGTTTAACTTAGCTAAGTCACGGATGACGGGAATAGGAAAACCAAAGTCCAAACCACAAAAAAAATATAAATGGGATCATCGTACCCTTTCTTCGTGGTCATTTTAACGCCGGTAGTGTTTCACGACCTTGTCGAGCTCACAAAAAGGACGAAAAACTTTCAAATGAGCACGAGAACATTTTTGTAGTGCCTAAGAAATGTTACTCCTTAGGCTAATGAAGTTCAAAAGATCGCGCTTAGTGTATTTTCTCCGTGATGTACCTATTTAGGGTTTATGGAACGCCAAAAGTATGGAACGCCAAAAGGACTCAGGTGGCGTTGCTATCCTAAACAGGAGGTGCCACTACCCTAACCAGGAGGTGTTGCTACCCTAAACAGGAGGTGCTTCTACCCTAAACAAGAGATGCTACTACCCTAAACAGGCGATTCTACTACCCTAAACAGGAGGTGTTACTATCCTAACAGGGGTCGATATACTCTGTAACTACGATCCGTTTCCAAAGCAAACCGCACGGAATATGGGATCGAAAACATCTTGAAACTAAATTGCACTTTACACTCATTGTTTTTTTGGCAAGGTTACAAGTTTATATTATTCGAACAGTACGCTGAGAGGTATAGGAACTGAGGTAGGAATAATGGGTTAAGTCCATACACTGTGTACACCGACACTGTACACAGCACACAGTACACTGGGTGTTCCTTAGAATCCTGTATGCCAAGTGCCTCATGTATGCTTCAGTACACTGGGTGTAATTCAGTACCCTGAGTTTACTTCAGTACCCTATGTATTCAGTACCCACCTTGTCCCCTGACGCCCTTGCCCCATACACAGAAGGCTACACTTCAGTTCCATGTGTACTTCAGTACACTGTGTACTTCAGTACCCTGCGTACTTCAGTACTCCTCCCTACTTCCCCCTGCCCCGCTTGCCCCTGCCACCCCTCTGCACTGTCCCATGCACAGTACACGGTACACAGTACACGGTTCATTACAGTACATCACGGTAGACAGTACAATACAGTACACAGTAGCTTTGATCAACAGCAAGATATAGGAAGGTACACAAGTCCAAACAAAATTGTAGCAAGAACGATGAGATTAGGCGAAAAGCTGTTATGACTTCAAAATTAAAGTAAACAACCTCACCCAAAGAAAAGTTTCTTCACTTGATAAAACGGTTCAATCTCGGTTTGTTTTACCAGTTAAATGACTGTGTGTGTGTATGTGTGGGCGCGCACCTGTGTTCAAAACATGTATCATACGTTGGTTCGTGACTATATAATAATAATAAATAAGTTCTTAATATAGCGCCAAATACCAAAAGGCCTCTAGGTGCTTTACAAAACCTAAAAAAATAGAAACAAAAAGAATAAGCTTTATTATTATTAACCTATACGTAATAATTACAATCATACGTTATAGTTATCCATAATGACGAGTATAGAAACCAACCAAATCATAATACACGTTTTGAGCCAACACAAACAAAGTACACAAGAACAAACACACGTGCATGCACACACTCCGATTTGCATGCGTAGTTTACTGGTTACGGCAAGTAATCAAAACCGTCACTGGACCGATCGTAAAAAGTAACATTCCTGTTCTACAACTTTCATCAATGACGGATGCAATTGCTAATAATAATAACGACCACACTACTGTATATGGTTATTCTCCATAGTAGATCTTCTTTGATAGGAAAAGGTCTTTAATTGAGTGATCTCAGCAGAAGGTCACCACCAACAGGCTGGTTGCTGAGAAAATAAATCACATACATTAAATGGCCGTAAGGCAGATTTATGTACCACATTTTGGCAACACTTTTAAGACAAATTTTATCAAAGATTTTTACCATCAGAAATTGGTGCTATACAAGTGCTTTTTGTTAATGTAGCCGATCTCTTAATACGGCCAAACATCGAAAGCACATATCACAGGAATAATGGCATTATCCTTCACTGCGGTTTGTTTTGACAACAGGTCATAGTAACAGAGTACTAGTATTGACTCATAGGGTAGTAACGACTCCATTTTGCACTAATTTACAGTAACATCGCCCCCTGAAGTAGAAGAAGCGTCGTCTGTTTAAAGTAGAAGCACCACTCATTTACATAGCATCGTCACTTAGGAGTAGTAGCACCTCCTGTTTAAGGTAGAAGCACCTCCTGTGGGTAGTATCACCTCGTTTAGAATAGCAACGCCACCAAGAGTTCTTTTGGCGTTCCATAGCTTGTACATATGGTGAAGGCGCCAACGTAGCTTCGACACGTTATCCCAGTGACGTCAGAACATTGACTCCCTCGAACGAATCGGTAATAGCTATATATTGACTGTGAAAATGGTTACACTAGTGTATCTATTTTCAACACACTAAACATTTTGCTAATTATCCCTGGAATCAGCTTCTAAGTCGTCACTTATAGACGCAATATACACGTAATTATGCTCACTCGAGCTTGTTTGGGCTCGAAGGGACAAATTTGCGGCGATCACACATTTTTGCTCAAATATGTGACAAATAATTGTTCCATTTTTAGTTCTTTGATTATTCCTCATAAACTGTTGGAACTGACAAATTCTAACCTATATACAAATGGACTTCTCCATTGAACTGCCGAAAATGTGCTTACCCCCTCACTTTCCTTCCCTTTTTCATCAGCAGTGCTGAAACGTTGTCACACGTGGGATTTTCCTTTGAAAAACCTCTAAAATGGTATATATTATTACAATTTCTAGTTGCCTTTCAATATTAAATGTAATTTCCTTATATTTTCCCTGCCATGTTACATATTTGGTATGCATTGGTACGCTACATCAGCCATAAAAGCCCGATAATTTGTCCACCTTATGAAATCTCTAGTACTTAGTAGTACTACAAGCCTACACTACAATTAGTGTATGTTGTGTACTAAGTAATAATACAAAATTATACTCTTGCCTAGGCCATCGCTTACACTAGTACAATGTCGGTAAGCCTACTCGTTAGCGCATTGTTTGATGCTCACAAAATCTCTTCTCGCACACTACACTTACAAAGAAAAAAATTATCTTAAAACAGTATAGAACCTAGAAGATACTTATTAATGGAACTGAGTATTTTACCACAAATTCATAAAAACAAATAAAAATCACAGAATGTAGCTCACTTTAGCAGAGTGGTTAGGGCCATTACACTACAGCCCTATGGTATTTGTGTAGGCCTACTGTCATAAAGTGGCCACATTAAGTTTGTTATTGAGAATATCCCATTGAAACATGCATTCTTTTCCGGTCATACTAGTTAGCGTCAACAGGCCCATTTCACGACAACTCAAGACAACAAGTTTAAAATACCATCAAATACAATGGTTATAATCAGAGTGTATCTGGAAACACATTTAAAACTGACTGAAACCATCATGCATACATATTTTTCACGGGAAAAAAATGTTTTTTCGTAAAAATAGTCAACTTTCTCCGTCCGTAGAATTGAACCGCACCATTATGATATGGGTGGGTTTGTGTTAGGGAACTACCTTTGTGTAGAGTGTCGGTAAGGTGGGTTGACGTAGTAAGAGAGTGCCACCAAAATAGTATGATGAATGAACTCCAAATCAATCAAATCATTGAATGTTTTTAAAATAATGAATATTTGTTATTGTTTTTCCATTGAAATTTACATATGTCTTGCTTACTATCATTTTGCCTGGTTTTATTATTCTCTCCGGTGTATTTTATTATGTAATGGTGCGGTCCAATGTCATTGCGCAAGAGCAATAGCATCAGGTCGTCCAATTCTACGGACGGAGAAAGTTGACGATTTTTTACGACAAAAACGTTTTTTCCTGTGAAAATATGTATGCACGATGGTTCCAGTCAGTTTTAAATGTTTTTCCAGATACACTCTGATTACAACCATTGTATTTGATGGTATTTTAAACTTGTTGTCTTGAGTTGTCTTGAGTTGTCATGAAATGTGCCTGTTGACGCTAATTAGTATGACCCTTCTTTTCTATTGCCACATTCACATGTGTAGACATATCCTGGGAAAAGTTAAACCAAATATTGCCCTGAATATCTTTTACTACTACTATGGGTATTCCTTTATTCTTATGTCTAATAACATACTGTATATGTTCTGGAATGCAACTAAGCACTCATAAGAAATAACCAACTTTTTTTTTATCTGCTGACAGGCAAGTGGAGCCGCAAGACCTTTGGTTACGGTCTACACAGACACCAATGAACCAAGTGGAGCTAATGTAAAGCTTCCCGCTGTCTTCAAAGCTGAGATCCGTACTGACATTGTCAACTATGTACACACAAACATGCGCCAGAATAGCCGACAACCATACGCTGTCAACAAGTATGCAGGTATGTTTTATGTACGAGGCTTTAACCGCTGGATGGAAAATGAGGTCAAAATATCAAAAGTACTTTATCTTGAGAACAAGGAGATTATAAATGCATTGTAGATTACCCAAATGATAAGTAAAATTACTCCACAAATTTGGTGTAGGTGAAAGCTCATTTAAGGTTTGCAGAAGTCAAACCCTCCCCTAAAATTGCTAAAGGTCAGGTTTTAATGAAGATGTGAAACTTTTACTGATATTTGACTTCCCCATATGTAGTAAAACTGCCTTGATGTTGTACAATTAAACGCCAAAGCTATAAAGAATGTTCATGTTTATGTAATGTGGTACAACTTTTATCAAAATCAAAGTTCTCCTTCTAATGATTGACTCAGAATTTAATTTGTTCTGCCTGACTGCCTAGCTATGGTGTGTAACCTACACTATTATCAAATTGTCAGTCTTTAGTTTACATGCTCTCATTTCTTTCAGAAACAGATTACTTTCATTGTCATGTTACATTCACTAGGGTGAGCGGAAACTTCTTCCTGGGTTAAAAATGAAGTATTTGCAATTGTTTCTCCTTCTTTTCAGGTCACCAGACCAGCGCAGAATCGTGGGGTACAGGCCGTGCTGTAGCTCGTATTCCCCGTGTCCGTGGTGGTGGTACCCACCGCTCTGGGCAGGGTGCATTCGGTAACATGTGCCGAGGTGGTCGTATGTTCGCCCCCACCAGGACCTGGCGTAAATGGCATGTGAAGACCAACCGGAACCAGAGACGTTACGCTCTGGTTTCTGCTCTGGCCGCCACAGCAGTGCCTTCCTTGGTGATGTCCAAAGGTGAGAATGTGGTAGAGGGGCAAATTTAAAATATTCTGTCTGCTGTTTGTAAAGTTTAAGCCTCTTCTACAAATTTGATCAAGGAATGCAATTCCTCCGTGTGTGGATGTAGTGAATTAAACTACCTCATCTAGTGATGCCTGAAGGTAATGGGCAATCTTGAAAATAGCTCATTTAATGACTTGAAAATATGGACAAGAAAAATTGGATAAAATTTTCATAAATGTAATCTGTATTGTTATTTTGTCATGTGTTATTTTAGGACATCTGATCCAAGGGGTTCCAGAGATCCCTCTTGTTGTCTCCGACAAAATCCAGGAGTACAAGAAGACAAAGGAGGCTGTTACCTTCCTGAGGAAGATCAGAGCGATGATTGACATCAAGAAGGTAAGAGTTGGTTGCACAACCAAAACCTTAGCCAAAAAAATAGTAATTATCTGTACTACTACATCAGAAAATAATGCAGGATAGCTCATATGTTTTTCTTTGGACTCATTTTCTATATAATGAATACATTCGCCGGTTGTTTTCACCAAAGTCAATGTATATTTATTACTATTAGCGTCTGGTATTGGAAAACATAATTAATGCAGTGAAATTGTTACGTAATGTTAAAAGATATGCTCTCCAAACAGACGACGTTGCAACTTCATCTTATCATTAATTCTATATGATCTCATCTTAACAGATTAACACTAAAATATCACCATCAAACAATTTTTGACTGATACATGATGTCATTTTAAATTACACAAATTAAAATTCCATCCGTTAACCAAATGTTTGTAATTACTATAAATAAATTTGATTGAATCAATGCTTGTCGTAAAAATACAATTCTACTCACTAAAATCAAGCACACTGGCATTTTTCTGAATTACAAAAGTACTGTACAGTCATATATATGAGAACAGCCCAATAATATTTTCTGATAGTAAGCAGTAGAAATGGATTTATATAGTTCGTTAGGTTGGAAATCCTGCCAATCTTTGGACTATCAATTGTTCTTGATGTCTACTGGCAGCAAACATGCCTTTTATTCTACCGGCAAACTGCGTACTCCACTGGCATTTAGCCAACGAATATATGACCTTATCAATCCTGTCACAAGTTTGGTGTACTAGAGTAACAAATACCTCAATATCTCCTCCCCTTCAAAAGTCAAGTATGGTTTACCCAGATTACCATATTTGTACTGCTGTCAAATATCCTTCAGTTACTGTAACATTCTGAAGCTTAATAATGAGGTGTGATGCAGCAAGGAATGAGTAAATAATCCTGTCTTTAATCGATTGCAGGTCTACAAGTCAAGGAGAACCCGAGCCGGTCGTGGTAAGATGCGAAACAGAAGAAGGGTGCACCGTCTGGGTCCATGTGTCATCTTCGCCAGAGATCAGGGAATCACAAAAGCATTCAGGAATATTCCAGGTTATTGTTATTCACATCTTTAACTGTCTCTGAAAGGTTTATCGTCTTCAATGTTTCATGAAAACAGATCTTTAAGTAGATCCATGTTAAAGTTCACAGTGTATTGAAGCTATGCCTTTGTTGTGCATTCCATATAAGTAAATGAACAATAGAAAACTGACAGGGAAATTATAAACTCTGAGGGCAGTGGTTTGAACCTTGTTCTAGTTCTAGCCCAATAATCTCTTTGCTGTTTTCCAGTCAGTGTTTCATTGTTTTATGTACTTATGTAAATATTTTCCTAAATTCACACAATATGTAAGGGGATTGTATACCGTACAGCATTGCAAAAATTGATCAATGCTTTTCTGACTTCCCTTTTTTTTGGCAGGAATTACATTGTTGAATGTGAACAGCTTGAACCTGCTCAAGTTGGCACCTGGTGGTCATGTAGGACGTTTCTGCATCTGGACAGAGAGCGCTTTCAGGAAGCTGGACGCCATCTATGGAACATGGAAGAAAGCCTCAGAGAGGAAACTCCACTACAAGTAAGTTAGATTTGTGCCTTCAATCTTACAGCAGGCTTTGAGATGGACTTTGTTAGATTTTCAAAAGGATCCAGTACCAAACTTTGATAAACAATATAGTTCAACAGCTTGACTATTCAAATCTGAGGTCCTGCAGAGAAAGTCAATTAGTATGAGAATTCCTAAGTTGCTTTTGCATGTGATTTATAGGTTACAAACCTTGTAGAATAAAAACCATTCAATAATTTATTAATAAGACTCTTCATGTTCAATATATTTCCCTGCATTTTGAGAGGGTTGAAGCTTTAAATTGATAGCTGGGTTTTGAGCCATGACGTGATAATCTCAAACAGTGAGATACCCTGTTATATATAATGTCTATGTGGGTTACAACCATTTACTCTATCCTAAAATATCCTAAAAATTGGTTCAATACAGGAGGCCTTTTTGGTCCTTCAAATTTAATATGTTTCATATTTTCAATTTGCAACAATTTGAAGTGTATAGGTAATTTCTTTGGTCCTAGTACAATTTTGATGCAATAAAGATTATGTTTAAAGGCACCTTGTCTATACCTTCATAAATTTAACAGTCGAGGATGATGCCACGTGACTGCAACAATGTTGATTCAGAATGAATGTAGTTTTAGCACAGCAACTGCACTAGTTGCTGTGCATTTTGTACATGGCAAAAAGATCTGAGTTCAAACAAGAAGTGATAGATACTGGGGTGTGTACCTCTAATTCATATTTTAAAGGAATTGCATAAGATTTCATTTCGAGTCCTAAGGTTGTGACATGTTTCAATTGCTATGCCGAGACTGGTCTGAGTACAATGTTGTTCTGTTCCTTGGTTAATATATAAGTGCATCGATTTCCAAAATTTACTTTGTACTGTGAGAAGGTAGAAAAATATGACCGTTATTTTCTGCTACATGCTATTCTTTTTTTGTTCAATCAGGAGAATTAAAATAAAGCAAAGAGAAAATTTGATCAGAACAAACAGTTTGTTCCTATGAGAATGGGGAATGCCTTGCGTAACTAAATAACGACAAACGGTGGAAGTTTTTGGAAAACTATGTCAATCATTTAAATATAAAGATGATTCCAATAAAGCTAGCATGTGTTGTCAGAAGGCTGGTCGTAACTGTGGTTTCTTTCTCTAATTTTCAGTCTCCCAATGCCTAAGATGGCTGTTCCTGACCTGACCAAGTTGGTGACAAGTGCAGAGATCTCTGGACAGGTCCGACCTGCCAAGTGAGTCATGTGATCTACTTTCCTTTGCTAGAAATACAGTATTTGTCATCCATTATTCTACTTTTTTATCTTCTTTTTTTCGTCAATTACTGTATAAATTTAGATTTAGAGAACATTCTTTTGAGAAGTTTTTCAAAACTATTTTATAGGAGGGTGGAAAAAGGATTAATTGTTTTTTCTTCGTCAAATTTTTCCACCCAGCGGCGATTGCTGTATGAAGGGTCACAAATATTGCCAATGTACATTAGTTCTCTAAAACCAGTTTGTTTTATCTACAATTTTTTCCTCATTTGAAATTTTGAATGTGACTGTCATGTTCTTGTTTTATTTTTATTCCAGACGAGATAACACCAGACGGAGAACGACCAAGAAGAACCCTCTGAAGAATGCCAAGGCCATGAAGGAGCTGAACCCCTACTCTGAGGTCCAGAAACGTGCAGCCAAGATGCAACAGATCAAGGCCGCAGAACGTCGACAGGCTTACCTGGACAAGAAGCGCGGGGTAGGTTGTTATGCATAAGATTTTCCCAAGTTTCGTTTTACCCACCACGGCATCATACTACAGAGCCTGTTCTGTACACAAAATCGATCATCTTGTGTCCGTCGACTCGTTTCATAATATATCTATTTTTTTAATTTGCTCATTCTTCACAAAATGGCTAATTCCTGTGGAAACGAAGTAGCTCATGATAATAATGTTATGCTGGAGAACCTGCCTAGTGAGTTTTCGTTAGCCGGTAATTAATCTTTCTAATTTATTTCTAGGTTGTCATTACCCAGACACTTTTTCACAGTGGTATGACTCAAATTGGAAGCTTTTCACTGATAAAACTGCAACTATTATAGGTGTCCCATATTTTAATTAATCCCTTGAAACTGGAGGGTATCTAGAGTAAGTTTGGTCACTTGCCATTCATTGTGTTGTAAACTTAACTTGTTGGGAGTGGTCAAAAGTACCAGCTTTGTTCAAATACTACCAAGTGTCTTTGAGGGGGCAAAACTTATATCTGACGAATCAAATAGTGGGTTGTAAGAACGAAGGGATCGAAACACCATTAGGCGTTTTATGTGCACACATGAACTTTTAGGAGAGCTAAGCAGCATTAATTCTCCAAAATCCATTTTTGCATTTATGTTTAGATCAAAACTGAAGAGAAGAAGAAGAAGCCTGCAAAGCCTGCGAAGGCGGCAGCAAAAGGTGCAGCAAAAGGTGCAAAGAAGCCAGCCGCCAAAGGAAAGGGGGGCAAGGGAAAGTAAACTCCAGGATTATGGTTCTCCATAGGGGGCTTCCTCTTCTGTGTGAATGACCAATAAATAAATAACAAAATAGTAACAAAACATGCTATAGAAAATTGTGGCACATGCAGGTACTGTATTACTCATATGAAGTGAATTACATAAAACAGCTTAAAACGGCTAAATTCTACAACTTCTGTCTCTTCATTTTTGACTGTCTTGTGTCAAGTTTTGTAAGAAAAAAATGAAACATTTTATTTTGTCATTTTGTCATAGATTTCTCTTTAATTGACCAGGTATTTCCCACCCAGTACTTTACACTAATGGCTACCGTATCACCACAGCTTCACTGTAGCCAATCCGTGACAGCAAGATTAGAAACTCAACATTTTAACTAAATGCAAGGGCTTAAAAAATACAAGGGCTTAAAAAGTCTACTGGGCTATAATATTGAGTTTTCAGTGGCAATTTTTATGAATTACAGCACACATCAGTTCCTTTACAGGCTTATTATTGCAGCCCAGTAAAATTTGCTGATAATAAGCAGTCATACCGGGCTTATGTCAGGTATGGAAATTATAATGATTCTTTGACTGACAACGTATCATAAGTCTATAGTATTAATGTCTACAGAAGAAAAACTGCCAGTGTCTGTTCTTTCTACTTTCAAACAGCAAAATCGCTGGGCATTCAGCCAGACAATGGCTCAAATTTCTAGCCTGTTACGGGCTAGACAACAAGGTCAACTCTTATCAGCTATATCAATCAAAACAGTTTCTATGCTCACTGCCCTTCTGAAATATTAGTCTTTACATCCCTCTGTCATTTGTCTGGGGAAAAAATTATTGTGGCATGTATGCCACATGGAGTAATTTTAACAACACAACATCAATAGCCTGAGAAAAATGTGAAAGATTTACTTTACAAAAATTAAATTTAACCAAGCTAGAGAACCTATGTCTTAGTATTCCATCATTCTAAATAAGAAATCTTAAGTGCTCAGTACTGAATAAAAGTAGCAATCAGATTATAAAACAGATATGCAGTGCATCTCAGGATGTGGAGATAATTGTTTACTGTAATATGACAATATTTCATTCAGTGAGTTGTCTCACTGAAGGTCACAGCTAAACCTGCACAAGCAAACTATAAATGGTCAGTTCGTGACCTTTTTAAGGATCTGACCGAACCGTTGAGTATTCGCACAAAGTTGGAAAGACTTCACTCTTAGGAATATATCTACATGTGTGTGTATGCAACCATTGAATGATTTGATCTCAATGTAGACCTACCTATTTGTGTACAACAAATTTAATTTTATGCTGTTTTCAAAGGATTTTTGTTGTTCCTGGTCTCTTTGGGGAAAGAAAAGTAACATTTCTAAGTACATTATTTTTCAATTTAACCACCACTAGAATTACTGGATTATGGCAAGGTCAAAACAAAATGAACTTTGTACTCCTCACAACAATTAAGTACTACATGCCATTAGAAATTCATACTTAACAGACTGGGTCACTGGGATTGTTTCATCAAATCGTCACTGCAGCATTCTTTTCTGGGCGCCTAGTTAGGATAATTCTCTTCTTAACTATACTTTCATGTTGTGGTTCAAAGCTGTTTGACTGGCAGTATGAGCAGTACGAATATATGTTCTGGTATCGGATTAATGTTAGGAATTGGTCATGCTTTCTAGCATGATATTGAAGGGCAGTATAGAGTGCTATAACCATTAGAAACATGTCCCACCACACTGTTCTGTTAACGTCTGTGTTGAATATCGGTATATATGAGACGTTACAAATATGCTTCTCCGACAACCACAGTGCAAATGGTTCAGTATAAGCAAAGCCGTTTTAACAACACTGGGAGTATGTGAGGAACTGCGTTGATAATGGAGTACGTCATGTTACCTAAACTAACATTAGGGTCATTCCGCCTCAAATCAACCAATTTGCTGAAAAGTTCCCAGGTGACCCTCTCAGATTTAGATGAAATTTCACAAGAATGATTGAGTATGTCCCTAATGAACACATACAAAAAATTAAAATCATACTCCATGTCGTTTTCGAGATATGGCCCGTTGAAATTTGGTCGAAATGGCCATTCTGCGCTTGCGCGATTCGCCAAAAGGGACTTTTGTGATATTTTCCAACTTTGAAAACTTTGAAAGCTCATAATTCAGTCTTTGTACCAGGTAGAGAGCTCAAATTTGGTATTCTATCTTACTTCTAGCCAGAATTCATGAATCTGCACTCAATTTAACTGTATCCTCTTTATTTATCTGGTGATCACCTAAAGTAGGCACTTTATTCAGCCGAAAATGTTTTTTTGTGATATTTAGGGTCACCCTGTGCCCACATGAGGGGTCACATGAATCCTTTATTCCTTGGGTATTATCTATGGTTGCATGTCTTTACCCATAAGCGATTATAAGCTCACCAATGCATTAATTAAGAAATGGCATGGGCCCAAAGTTGGCTCCAGCCAGAAAAAAGTCAAAAAGACCACTCCCTTCTTGACCCCGCGATCAATTGAAACATTTTTTGAAATTAACTTCCCCGTTAGTTCATCCAGAGACACTGACGCGACATTGTACCCGTCTTCATTCAGGAGTCTTCCAAGCTTTGCATAGCGTAATGCTCTTCAAAGATTAACAAACCGGTTCAAAGCATTGCGAACTGGTAAAACATCGGATTGTGTGGGATTGGGAGTCAACATTTGTCAATAACCTACAAGTATCGTTCGCTTCTCGACGAAAATCACGCAGATATTGTACTTTGTCTGTCATGCGTGCCATTGCGTTGTACTTTGCTTTCTACACAGGGGGAGGAAGCTTCCAAAAAGTGGGGGGCACAACATCAGAGGGGCACTATCTCATTCCACAACCACCACTCGTTATGCTATAAACCGATACACACCGGCCATATCACTTAAATATATATGATGTGTTAGTATGCTTGCCAGTAGGGCACATTTGCTTTTTTGGAAAAAAAAGTGGGGGTGGGGGAGGGGGGCACGTGTCCCCAGAGGCCTCCGGCTCCCACCTGTTTCTACAGCAGAAATAACTGCGCTGCTTTCACGCTACAGCAAGAGGGATTAACACTAGCTCAGGGCATGATTACAGCTTCAAATTCGCTAATGTGATTGGTCTAGTTAATGCCGGTATTAATTCTATTTAATGCCCGTATTAATTCTATTTAATGCCCGTATTAATTCTATTTAATGCCCGTAATAATTTTATTTAATACCGGCATATGAAGCTACATGGTGATTGGCTGAGAATTTATCCTTTTTTCATATTCATCCATGATGGACAGTATAGGACCTGGTTGTGAGTACGATGGGCAGTAATGGCTCGGGGATTACATCCTGCCACGTCAGAACAACCTGTATATAGTGTACGATATTTCATGTCTAGTGTTCAACCTGTATTTAGTCTTAGCTTTAGTAATAGTTCATGCAACTTCTTATTATTCATTATATTGTTTTGTAGGCTTTCCCCATTGGGCACCACAATACAAAGAGCTGAAGCACACACTGGCATTATCTCTTCTTATTTGGAATTTCGTGTGTTTCTAAATGTTACAAAGTTTTGTTACTAAGCTGTACCTGCGAACCCTCCTGGCATACCACCGGGCATACCACCGGGCATTCCCCCTTCTGGGGCACCAACAGCCTGATAAAGTTTGGTGATGATGGGTTGGCACACTTTCTCCAATTCCTTCTGTTGGTATACAAACTCGTCCTTCTCAGCAGTCTAACAAACAACAGAGATCAAAACGGTGATTACTATCAAAAATTATCTGCTGTCACTTTGTGTCTCATTTCACGCATCTGAAGAATGCCTAAAGTAAGGCTACAGCAGCGTTTTTTGTGGAATCTCAATACTCATTGAGTCCATTTCTATTGCTAGTAAGCAGACAGTATGTCAATGATTGTCTGTGAATTTCTGCTATTGATGACAATTTCATAAACAACACCTGTTTTACACCAATGGTAACCGAGAATAAACATAAACCATTCCATACAGAGAACACTAGACATGTATTGGCAATAGCACTAACATTTACCCGTCAGTTCATAAACCAACTGCTTTCTCATATGTACACAAGAATTAAATGCATGTTAACTACTTGAAATATGTAACCATGAGAAAGGTTGCTATACTCTTGTCAGGACTGTTTATAGTCTGCAATTAAGCTCAAAAACACTTCCCTATCTTTTTTCCCCAGCAGGACTGGACTTGTAAACATATAGAGCTGTAAGAGCAAAACCTAGTTTGTATTATGGGGCAATGTCTAGTTGAATCTGACTTTCTAGAACAGGATTATAAGGTTATACAATACTCCCAGCACATACCTGGTTCTTGTCCAGCCAGTCCACGGCTTCTGCACATTTATCAATCACAGTCTTCCTGTCATCTTCTGATGCCTTCTCCTTAATCTTGTCATCCTCCATGGTCCTCTTCATGTTATAGGCATAGCTCTCCAAAGCATTCATTGCAACAATCCTCTGCTTCAGAGCCTTATCCTCATTATTGTACTTCTCTGCTTCTGAAACCATTCTTTCAATTTCTTTCTTGGAAAAACGACCTGCATTGACAAAAGACGTACACCATGGCTGGTAAATACCGCAATATCAGTAGTATTTTGTCAGTAGTATTATATTAGTACTATTACTAATCTGAATGCTCAGGCCGTCAGGTAGAATTTGGACTTCTGAGCATTAAATAGAAGACTGGTAGACAAAATACTGTACTATTTTCGTTTTTCCTTTTCATCATGAATTACCCGCTTTAGTTCTTTTTGGACCGACCCATGCATCTTTTTCCTATTATTATATCTTTCACTGGTTTGGTAATCCATGGTTTATTATCCATGGTTTAGTAGGGATCAAAATGTCTGTACAAAAGTTGATATAATCAGTAACTGTCTGTGTTAGTTCATTAATATCCTGGCCGGCAAGAGGCTTTGAACACATTCCAGTCAGTGTCTTCTAACACTCTCTGTTGTTGAATCACTTCTTCCGGATGCCATTGTTGATCTGAGATGACCCTGGGCTTACATCGCTTAATATAGACGCAGAGTCCACACCCACACTTTCCTGGATGTTCTAATAAATGATCACCACGTAACAGCCTGAATCCATCGATTACAACAAGAATATTTGTATGTGAATCTTTAAACCATGTTTCAGTAAACGACATAACAGAGATATTACGATACCCATGAAAATAACAGGTACTGGCTGCAAGTTCATCTGATTCATTCCTTAACGACTGTACACTCACCCATAATCACTGATGGAAAATATAGATATATTAATATGTGTTTTAAACCAAAGAGCAAAATTAAGAGAGAGTTTTAACAAGTTATATCTGCCTTTATGATTAAGGCCATGTCAAACTTAACAGAAAAATGAATTTAATGAGAAAATTCCCCCAAGTTTCATACACCTTAGATTCAAATGTTATTGGAACTACCATATCTCTTCAATAGCAGTTCTGGTATATTATATACGATCATTACGATGGCAGAATTTTTCTGCAGGAGTTAAACATATGTAATTAGAGTGATGTAGGTGAGTAGCTCCTTTCAGCTTTAGGTATTTCCAGGGGCCTGTCACAATACATATTAGCCAATAAGGTATTGTTGTGAACCTGTATCAGTTCATTGCACCAGGGCCTCTTCAATTTAGAATATCTGTGACCATGTTTATAATCCCCCATTTCCTTGGCCATTATTTCTGAAAGTGATTCCGTACGTACCGAAAAAGGGAAAAAACATAAGATGTTTGATCTCATGTTTTCCTTTATTTTTCAATGTACCACCAGTGTTTTTCATGGATGAATATATGTTATTTAATGGCTGCAACTGACAGTGAGAGTTGTTAAAACTAATGGAAATGGTGTAAAAACGATTTGAAAGCATTATTGAGAAAAAACGGTTCTCACTATAAGAGTTATAGCCCCTATTCAGCACCGGTGTAACACATGCATACTACTCAAGGTTTAGTTTTAGATTCCAAATTTGAGTTATGATGTTGAATTGTGAAGTTGTAATCTATAAGCACTTGCGGGCTTCTCCCACATTTGTGGTCGCTTAGTGTCGTAAACATAACTGTCCCATGGCCTCAATTTATTTAAACAGCTCCATGGTCGGGTCACCATGGTAATGCATGCATGTATACTTGACAAATAGCTAATCCTGTTGGATATTTAAGTAGTACAGTACTAGTGGCGATACCGGTGTTCTTCTCAACTTAATTCTTCCTCTACGTAAGGTTGTATCACCAGCCAACCATTTTCATATCATATGGAACTTTGTACTTTGATCTGTAATGAACTGACCTGAACATTGCACGTATACACACATGTGATGAACCTTGCAAAGTCTCTAGCTATAACATATTGGAATGCTGAGCCATATTGTTTAAACTACTCACCTCTATCATTTGTGATAGTGATCTTGTTCTCTTTGCCTGTGCTTTTGTCTTGAGCAGAGACATTCAAGATTCCATTGGCATCAATGTCAAAGATGACATCAATCTGACGAACACCTTTAGGTGCTGGGGGAAGTCCAGTCAATTCAAATTTACCCAAAATATTCTGTGGAAGAACACGAAACAAATGAGATTTGTCTCGATGCAAAGTTTTCTGCAATTAATGCAGTTCTTTGGTTTCGCGCTCAACAAATATTCAATAATGTATATTGTGATGCGCGTGATTTGTTAAAGTAATTATGTGTATACCAACAGAGAAAAAACATAAGATAATGATCGATCTTATGTTTTCTTTATATTTCAATGTACCACCGATGTTGATCAGTGATGAAATATGCTATTTAATGACTGAAAATGAGTGGGAATGGGAACCACTCAAAATGGTAAAATGTTGAAAGAATTTTTTTTTTAAATGGTTCTCATTATAAGAGCTATACCACGCCTAGATGTGATAAATGCATCACTAAACAGTGATGGTGTCACCGGTGTTACACATGCATACTACTCAAATTTTAGTTTAAGATTCCATATTTGAGGTAAAATGTTGAATAATTGGAAGCCCCCCGTTGTGAAGTTGTCATCCACAAGCCCTTTGCGGGCTTTTCGCACATTTGTGGTCGCTTTTAGTTGTAATATTAACTGCCTCATGACATATCTATTTATGTATTTAGCTCCATTGACCGTCAGCTATATTCCGTTCTGATAATGGTAATGTATATAGTAATCCTGTTAGATAGTAGCAGGCTGTACTAGTAGTGATGCCAGTAGTTTTCTTCTCGACTGAATTCTTCCTCTTCGTTAGGTTTCATCACCGGACAACTATTTTCATATTATAGGAGTTAAGAAGTGATATTATTGTTAAATTGAATATACAGTAAAGATGGTATTCAGTCAGTGTTCCTTTGCTCAGCTTCATCGAATGTCAGTTAGAACTTGGGCTAACTGTTACTGTTAGTATGCCAACTAGTAGTAGTCATGGTATTAGCCTAGTCATAGACCTAGTTCTAATAAAGTTAATCTATCCGGCCTAGTCAGAGAGAGTTGGCGAAGATGATCGAAGGTATGTGATACCAAGTGTAGTATTATGTGTGACCATATGCAGGGTTTTGCACACTTATTACTGTTGTCACTAGTCTGCTAGTCGCATCGACGATCAGCTGTTCTTTGATCATGCAATGAGAGCTTGGTTGGTAATGAATATGCATCACAGTGTGTTCTCTCATTGGTTTGTTTAAATCAAGAGTTATGACTTAACAGAATACAATAGTGAATTCTGTCTTCAGCGGAATTTGTTGTTTGATACTTTCGATCATTAATTTCGTTATGAACGAAACGTTTTTAGCAACAGGGGCTCGGTGATCAAAACCTTCTAATTTTTCATTGTTCGTCAAATAAGCAGCTTAACAGAAGTTCCATATTTACAAATGAAGAGTTTTATGTATTTCCTGTTCGAAACACACAGAATCACTTTAACGTTACATACAATAATGCAAGCCCATACAAGAATGAGACAATGACCCGTTACTAAAAAAGTGAATGTAAAACGAGATGGGGAAAGCAATAAAGCCTCTGCAATATTTATCTGAGATGAACATGTCTTATAATGTGCCATTGACCCCTTAAACATGTTAATTGAATATATTGCAGAATGTGACCACAGCCTTGGACAATGTGAAATATGTTGAGGTCTGCATATACCAGAATGACATCTTGAATGCAGAAAATGTAGGACAGATTGAGGAGAACATTTAACTTAGTAATTGTCATCACTGATCATCCTGTTATATATTTTGCAGTTTTTAATGAGCAGCATGTGTGGCACTTTGTTTCACTTTGACCACAAAATTACTAAATGCCAAAAGGCTCACCAGATGCATCCATGTATTAAAAGTGTATGTGCGTGCTGGTATAGTGTACATTTAAACTGATACGTCCATGATGTAAATTATACGTAAATGTCCTGAGATATATGTTGATGTACAAAATACCAGTTCACATGTACGACATATCATTTAGTACATCCACATATCCAGTAAAGCTTAATTTAGTGTTCCATACAAAACTGCATCAACTTCATCTCCCACCTCTATACTGATTTAAAGTGCGACATTATCAAACCAACCCTGACACGTGACACAATGACTGTCCCAATTAATTGTTGTTGTTGTTTTGGATCAGGTGGACTTAACATGAATACTTAACCAGAGGGAATCCCCTCCCAACGCTTAATTGCCTTTAAACACAGTGCATATGCAGCTGGCCTTATTGCTACAGGAAAATCATAAAACTATGATTGCATTTCTGAGAATTGCAACCACAATTGTCTCGGTTGCTCTAGGCAAGTATTAGTTGATCACGGGGAGCCCTACCCACCTACCCCCCCCTGTTCACCTCCAGCATGGGACTTATTGTGTGTGAGTAACAATATATTTTCAGGTTTGTAAGAAAGGTAAAGATTTAAAGTATGTAGTAGGGATATTGCAGCTAACAGTCCACATATGTTGTTGCACTGATGCTCTTTTATCATCTGTAACAGTACCCAGCTTTAAGGAAGGATATGGAACACTAAACACTCTCTTCTTAATCTGTTCTGCATGAAAAGTTCAATTCACTCTTTTCTTTCTAAGGATATATACATTCCAACTGATATCTGGAAGAGAAGAAAGTAAGGAGCTACATTGTAACATATTGAATTTGTCACCAGTTAGGAAAAGCAATGTTTTGACGGAAAAGCAAACTCCTGGGAAGAACTTAAAACAAGCTCGATTTAAAGAACTTTTGTCTATAGCTGTGAGTGTTTTCGCAATAATACAGCAGCTTGTGAATATATAAGCTGTCTGCATAGCAACCATAGTATGGAGCAACCAATTGAATAGCAGGAAGCTACATGCAAAATATGAGGGCCAATAAAGTTTCCTATCTGGAGATGTCGTGTTTACAAGGATTTCAAGTTTTAACCCCTGCTACCTTAAAATAACTCTGAACACACCAAATTGTGTAAAACTTTGCACTACATAAGGCTGTCCTACAATGCATATATGAGCTCCTTTAAAGTTCAGGTTCTAGAGGTACTACATTTTTGAGATTTTCACATTTTGCACTCTGCTGACCCCAAATGACCATTGAAGTCCAGCCAAAATAATACGATTCCTGTACTTAATATACAATAGCCAGATGCGAAATATGAGATGATAAAGTTTTCATATCTGGAGATATTGTGTTTTAGAACTTTAAATGAACTCTGACCTTTACACTACAGAAGGCTATCATGCCATGCATGTATAAGCTTCTTAATGTTCAGGTTCTGGATAACCTCTGCTGACCCCAAATGACCTTTTAAGTCCAGCCAAACAATAGGGTTATTGTACTAATTATGGGGAAGCCACAACCAAATGTGAGAATTACAGAGGTTACCTATTGTAACGCCACCAACGTCCGCGGTGTGCAACCGGAAGATTCGGGTCAATAGGAGAGGACTGAAAGGGGAAGAGGCAAGAGTAAAACAGAAAAACATCAAAGACAAAACATGGGAGAGGATATTGTAAAGTTTCATAATATAATCTAAATACTGTTCATATTTACACACTGCATAGGAGTCGGGCATTCCTTACAATGTGACTTTGCATAGGAGTCGGGCATTCCTTACAATGTGACTTTGCATAGGGGACGGGCACTGCGCCGGAATCAGGCACTGCTCAGGTGTTTGGCACTGCATAGGGATCGGGCACTTCACAGGGAGCAGGCACTGCTCAGGTCTCGACACTGCACAGTGGTTGAGCACTGCGCAGGAGGTTGGGCACGCCTGGTATATAATTCCTGACAATGGTCCTACATTTTTATTCTAGGACAAGGTTTAAGGCTGGCAGATAGTTTAACTTCTACAAAAAACATGCATTACAAGAAGATGAGAAGAAGAGATGTAGGTTCTCTATTTAATCCATCCGATCCCCTCTGCTAAAGCAATGGCATCTTACTTAAATACACTAAAAATTCTCCACGTAGTCTTAGCCCCCGTATATTCACCACTACAAATCCTGACCAATCCTGACCAATCAACAATCGCTAAAAACAATACCGCATATATACACCTGTAGTAAAGGCCTCACCAATCATTTATCATTAAAATAACCCCATATACATATTTTCCAGCAGTAAAGCTCTGACCAATCAACGGTCATTATTATAACATGTCTAAGCCGCGACCAATGGGCAGTGTTCTCCACTACCGGTTTTGTCCGGGCGCGCCGCCCGGACAAAATTTGAAAAGGCTGGCTAGCGCCCGGACATAAAGCTACCGCCCGGACGAAAAACTCGGCCGCCCTGACAAAAAAAAAATACACTGGCACCTCGTCAAACATTTTCTAAAAGTCACTCATATTCTTTAAGAGTGACGGATTTGATCGAAAATACATGTTTTGTTTCTGCCGCGGCCGCGATCGATTTGCCCATCACCCCCGTATGCCTGTAAATTCTCCAATACCTACACACATGACATCGTAAATAAACACCGACTCCACGAGATACGAAACTTCTGTCAAATCAGTGACAAAAAGCCTAGTAGCGCACGCCGCAACGTTCGGTGTCGGGTTGTGATAAAGTTAAAACAAATCCTCAGTACGGTCAGCTTATGAGGTGTACACGCCAGTATGTAGCCTGCAGAGTGGAGACAGTGTTACATTTTGAGCAAATGAGCCTCCGGCATTTACTACTCATATTTCAGCAACAATTTTGAAGTGTTCTTATTTTTTTTCATTTGGCAAACGTAAGAGAAAATTTAAAACACTGCCTAAAGAATAGCAATTCCTGGAGATACATGCAAGGCAAATATAGCACCAAATGTTGCACCATTTGGCGTCTAGCCCACCTTCGGAGGGCAAAAATTAGACCCCTCCCCCAGGACGGCGATTACCCCCAGGACGGCGATTACCCCCAGGACGGCGATTACCACCCAGACAAAAAAATGACCTGCGGAGAACACTGAATGGGGGGTAGGCTCTCGACTCCCTATGATGTGCCTGTCTAAAATAAGCAGCTAGTACTTCCCATATTCATGTATAGGCTATGAACTACGTACCCTATAGATACGTTGTGTCTACGTGCTCAACGGAAAGGTGACCTCTAAAAGTAGCTTATGTAATAACCTATCGAAAAACCAGGTGATTTTCGCTGCACCATCTTCCGATATCTTGTTTACAAGCTAGGGCATCACATGCACAATCACCCACAAACTTGATTGCACAAGTTACTTGCCTGCCTATGGCAAGTAACCAAGACAGCTAGATCTCCACAACTGTATCTCTAAACTGAGTTTGAATGTAAATTGATACATAACCTGGCTGGTTTATCACTGTGCACAATGCTTTAGTGTTATTTTGATACTCATCCAGAGTGCTTGTAAAGAATTAATTATGGTGCAACAACTTAAAAGTCACCTGGTCATTAAGTGAAGAAGGTACGTTTCCCTTACACTCAATACATTTTTTTAAATTTTCCTTTTATTTGGAGGCCTATTTTAACATCGGTGTGTCGTAAAAGTGTTTTAATATTGTAAATATTTCAATTTAAAAGTTTTCTCCTGTGTTAGATTAGTATAATTCTCTTAGTGCTTGCTAATATTCTCAGCCACTGGTTTGCCTGTGGTGGGGTTCAATAGTAATGTTGAAAGCATTATACAGTAGCTGTATATATTCAAAACTAGAAAGTACGGTCCAGATTTGGTATTAACAGCTCTGCCCCATGTCACATGTTCAATATAACACTGTAATTGTCACATACCACCTTTAGAGCGATGCAAGTAGTAATTAAGCTTGATTACAAGCAACATGTTTAACAAGCACTATATGTTTTGCTATTGGACTTCAAATTTCAATTAACAACATGATTCCACCACCTGATTCTCCACTTTATCTCTAAGATCCTCCATTTGCAGCTAGATGAACTTGCCAAAATCTGGTATGAAGATAAGAGCTTTGACAATTAGCAAACCCAGTTGAGTGAACCTACAGTAGTTGGAGCTATTTGAAACTCAGTTGGATAAACTATTGACACCCATTAATTATAAAGCCTAGTTGACACCTTGAGTTGTACGTAATTGAGCATGTAGTTGTAACCAATTTGAGCACATGCAGTTCAATCCAGTTGAATTTTTGACAGGGTTCAACTGGAATTTGTACCAGGCTTCAGCAAAAAGAACTTAGGTTAACTTACATTGTCAGTAGTCATTGCACGTTCCCCTTCAAAGACTTGGATGAGTATAGCTGGTTTGTTATCAGAGTATGTGCTGATAGTACGCTCCTTCCTGGCTGGAATAGTTGTGTTCCTGTCAATGATATTTGTCATTACTCCACCGGAAGTCTCAATACCCAATGAAATAGGGACAACATCAAGAAGCAGCAGATCTTGAACTTCAACAGACTTGTCTCCAGAGAAAATAGCTGCCTGCACAGCTGTAGAGAAGTGCATAAATATCGATCACACAAATGTCACAAACTAATTCAAGAAATCACAAGTTGTCCATGGAATCAACTTTTGCCTTCAAATTTGAAGTGTGTAACATCATAAAGCAACGTAATGTCTTTGACGATGAAAATTGCATTATTTGTTACCACACTGACAAATGACCATGTGAAGGTTGGGGAACTGAACTCATGGGTATTGACCGAGTTGTTGTGACAAGGTTGTTCTAATGGCTATTTCAGCTTTACAGATGTCCTTCATTTTGGAACACAACAATGGGACTAGTTTCAATTTATCTTGTCATCATCCAATTCCAACAAATGCTTCTTACCAGCACCATAAGCGACAGCTTCATGGGGATTTATGCTCTTGTTGAGTTCCCTCCCACTGAACATGTCTTGTAGGATCTTTTGAATTTTAGGAATTCTTGTAGAGCCTCCAACCAGAACAACTTCATGAATTTTGCTCTTAT
>JAIPMN010015435.1:0-13492 GCA_020650975.1 Apostichopus californicus
CCACATTACCCCCCCCCCCTCCCCCATGATCATCTTTCTATCATTATTCTTCAAAGAAACACCTGAGCTAGCACAGACATTTCTATGAATGATCAAGCTATTTTAAGGGTTTCATAATAAACAGTAAAATCCTCCTCTTAGGCTAACAATTTTCATTTTTTTTTAAATTTGGAAATCATTGATAAAGTCCTTCCTGACCAATTTATAATTGTTAGAATAGCACTATGTAAAAACATCCACAAAATCATTAATTTGGCAAATATCATGAAAGAAATGGGAAACCTTTAAAAAAAGACACTTTCTTGACAGAATCTTGGAAGATGAATATCAAAAATGTAACCAAATCTGTTTGGGGTCATTATTTAAAGAAATAAAAACTTAACTGTTACAAAATTAAATAAACTGTTCTCAAATTATGCATTCCTTCTGCCCATTGCCACTTTTTAAGTACAATGAATTGCTTAATTTAAACATACTTGTTCTCTACATGGATCTGCACATTTTGATGAATGTGTTTGCAATTTTGGCAGAAATAATTATTTCAAAATTTATAACATATATTTTTGTAGCAAAAAAATGTTTTTTGGGGTAAAAAAAATTCACATTTGACAGCATTTTTCATGGCAAAAATTGTAAGTATACAAAAATAAACAGATTGTTATTCATAATTAGGAAACTGTAATATATAATAATTACTACCACAATGTTGAAGTTCAATATTAAATACAAGACCCATAGGCAGTCCAAGCAAACGCCATACAATAATGGCTCTGTCCAAATTTTAAGCAACGACTTTGGTCACTCTGAGCACAAGGTCAGATAAAAGTCTTGTGGTCTCTCGGCCTATCGGTGACAAGAGCACAAAGCAAACGACCTAATTTTGACAAAAGCAAACGCCCAGTGAACCAGATTTACGTCAAGACGGCTCAGACAACACTGACAGTGATCAATAGGATTGTCAGACCGAACCATTCACATGAGCTCAGTGCATGCACAGTGCATGCACAGTGACACGGCAGTAATCATCTTATGGAACGGCCATTGTCAAGACTCGTCAAGTCTTTTGTGTCAAGAAAGAGAAAGTTGATTATAACTAAAAAGAAGAATGACAAGTCTAACAATTGAAAAGAACCGGTCAAATTAAGCGGACAATATCACAACAGGTGTCGGTTACAGAGATAATCTACAAGAGCCTTGAAAATGGAAAAGAAATGCCCTATTTTTTTATCCGAAAATTGAAATTCAGATTTCAGTAGTAGATATTAAGCTCTATGATGGATGGGCGGGGGGGGATCTGATATTGCAAATTTTACCATGTGTGATATCCGGACACGCTGCAAACACTTTCATCGTTTGTCTCGCAACAAAAATTAATAATAATTAAGATAGTTTGTTGAGAGTGGAAATGATTTCTAAGTATTTCTACAAGTGGGTTAAGTGGTAGTATCTTTCATTGTTGGTTTAATAAAAATAAAATAAAAATCAAACTATAATTCCTGTGAAAATTGTTATGAATTTAAAAACCCAAAAGAGTAACAATTATCCTAAATTTGCACCAACATAAAGGGGATTTGGCTACACAACTGAAGATGTTATAGTTTGGTGGAAGGAACTGTCCCAAAGTAATCAATACAATTTAACATCAATAAAAACTGATCAACTCTTAGCCTTTCTCTTTAGTATTTCAATCTTTAAGGGTGGAGAAAGATTTCAAAAAATCCAAGGCCTCATTATTTTTTATATTTTTTGGTTTTCCATCACTATTACAAAGAATAGTTGTTCGACCTTCCAATGAGACTACTTAAGGTTTTAATATTTTCCCAAAAAAGTTGTCATCAAATGCATGTTGCTTTTTAATCCATCCAAAAATAAAACACTTTTAAAGTACGTTTGAAAGATTTCAATTTTTTCATTTTGGGTTATATCAAATACTATTTAAACAAAGTAGGAAATTAGCACCATGATTTCCATACGCCCGCATTTAATAAGCGGTATTGCCGTTACCGCTCAAGTTAAAATGATGGGAAAATGTTGTAAATTTGGTGACCTTTTGTGATCTAGCTACAACTGACAGTAGAAAGTTGAGATGTCAAATGACATAAGAAAGAGGTAAATACAAAGTACTAAAAAAAAAATTAAATATTTCTTTGCAATACAAATAATACCCCTGCATAACATATCCCATTTTTTTTGTAAGTAAAGCAAGCACAATATTTGATACAGTATTAAAGTTTAATGTACATTGTCAAGACTCTTCTCAATGGTCAAGGTGGTGAAACAGAAGTTTAATATATCTAAAAAATTTCAGAAGCATCCAAACTTTTCTTATTATTTCTTTCTTCATCCTAATCAATTAAATAACATCTCACAGCTGCTGTGGCAGTGCCGGTAAACCTTGAACGTGTTACTCTAGTCCACCAAAGTTGCATCAGACATAAAACATTTAATGATAATGCAAAATAAGCCAGAACGCTCAAATATTATATGATTAGGAGCAGCCGATAGAAGGACTCGTTAAATAAGAAAAGTCAAATCATTTTCAAGAAGCAGAGCCCTTCGGTCTTCGAGAGGAACCATCCCAGTGTGAACAGAGACGTCTAGAGCCAGATTGGACACTGGTAAAATCTTGTCATGGGGAAGTGTTTTTGCACCAATAATTTATCTGATATTTTAGTCCTTATTTAGTCTGGCCTTCATATAAACCCAAGGCATTGGGGTTGTATCCCCCCCCTTTCCCCCTGACCCTGCCCCTCTCACCAGGTCTGGGTGTAGATATTGCATGGTTAGGTTAACGGTTCCAAAGTTGCAATCTAATGCGTGTCACATGTACACAAAAGCAAACTGAACAAGTCCTTAAGACGTCAAGAATCTCTTCTGTATCAGACACTGGTAATATCAATATCACTAACTTTGGTTGGAGAGAGGCACCTTTTGACTGCAAAGTCACTCATTATATAAACCATATTGGCAGATCGTAATAGAAATATGAGGTAGGAAAACACTTGAACTCCATTGTACACTATCCACTTAACATACCCTGCCAATACCCCTCCCCCACCCCCCCGCAAATAAAAGATATATGTGCCCATTTTTTTTCGGTCAAAGCTTTGGTGCCTTTCTCAGAATGTCCAGCCAAAGTTACTGAACCATCACCCTTTCAAGAAAGATGAGCTGGTCAAAACAGTAAGTGACTGGAAAAAGATTTGCAATGTATCATGTGACATTATCTAGACCCGCCCACCCCCAACTTTAAATACCTAGTATAGCAATGGTTGCCTGCAACTCAAATGTCCTGACAGCTAATACCATTCTACCAAAGGTAATTTCTAAAAGAAAACTAACATATCTGGTGAGCTTAAATCTAACGAATTTGTGAAATTAATATTTTTCCTCATGCTACTGACAAATTAGCATGGAACTACCATTAATGTACTATATAAATATTTGATGCATATTGTATTTCCAACACACTCGATAAAGATATAGTTGGTTATGTGTGATACTACGCTCAAACTACCACAATATGCTATATTAAGATAATACAGCAACTCCAACACATTGGGCACTGGTATAGTATGCTATGTAACACTATCCTACTTCCATGATATGGGATACTACCATAATATTCTATGTATAATATAGTATGTCCAACAAACAGGATACTGCTACAGTATATGCTATTTAATACTATCCTTCTTCCACAAGATGGGGGATTACCATAACGTGCCATATGTAATATACTGGCATAGTATGCTATGTAATAGTATGCTATGTAATACTATCCTACTTCCATGACATGGGATACTTAACCAGCAATCACCCACTGGCCCAAAACCAGCAATGAACCACTGGCCCAAAATCAGCAACCACCCACTGACAAGCAATCACCCACTGGCACAAGGCAAGCAATCACTCACTTGCACAAAACCAGCAACCACCCACTGACAAGCAATCACCCACTGGCA
Source organism: Apostichopus californicus (assembly GCA_020650975.1). NCBI lineage: Eukaryota > Metazoa > Echinodermata > Holothuroidea > Aspidochirotida > Stichopodidae > Apostichopus > Apostichopus californicus. Next base: position 3,966 of record JAIPMN010015435.1, read on the forward strand.
CAAGACAAGCAATCACCCACTGGCACAAGACAAGCAATCACCCACTGGCACAAGGTAAGCAATCACCCACTAACAAGCAATCACCCACTGGCCCATAACAAGCAATCACCCACTGGCCCATAACAAGCAATCACCCACTGGCACAAGGTAAGCAATCACCCACTGGCACAAAACCAGCAACCAACCACTAACAAGCAATCACCCACTGGCCCAAAACAAGCAATCACCCTCTGGCACAACGCAAGCAATCACCCACTGGCACAAAACCAGCAACCACCCACTGACAAGCAACCCCCCGACAAGCAATCACCCACTGGCACAAAACAAGCAATCACCCACTGGCACAAGAAGGAACTTAATTAAGTATATATGAATTATTGCATTCATAATAATTCATTATGTAAACAACTATGGCTTTTGTAAGAGGGTCCTGTGCTTAAATGGAGGCCTGTTACAAGTTTAACATGGGTTGGATTGGAGAGGAGAAAGAGAGCGAGATGTCTTTAATACCTTTCCCTTTCATAATCAGTAATACCAAACATGTCTACGGGGTGATGACATCTGGCCATCCTAGGGTGGTAATACCAACCACTAGGCAAGAGCCTCAAATAACTCAGCCATCTTATTAACCGACCTACTGTAGTAGCTAACTGCATCCCGTCCGACTACGTTCTCTTCTTCATCCACCCCTCCCCCCAACCCCTAACAACCCCATTCCCGGCATTTGTGGTTCCTTTCAAGATTTCCTCCTTGGAAATCAATTTTCTTTTTTAAATATCTTTCATAATGTTGTAATTATCTACTTAGCAGTGGTGGTAAGCACCCCTCGCTTGATATGGGTATGGTACATGTAATAAGTATTGTGAACTCTTCCCTCTGTAACCAATCTCTGCCATCTCAGGGAGGATGCCCAGCTGACAGCACAGTCTATATCTTTTGCAACTGAGATGAGTTCCTCCTTCCATTGAATATTCATCAGCTGCATATAATTAGCATGTAACTTCAGCAGCATTAGTGGTAGCAGTAAGTAACTCCAGAGGACTGTGACCCTCTGATCCACTTTGCCGCATCAAGCAGGAGCCTCGGTCTCTGGACTGGCGTCTATCGTTGGCGATACATTCATGGGCTTCAGCTCATCCAGTAGAGGCGCACCGTGCTCAAAGTAGAGGGATAAAGATGTCAACCACTTACAGATGGTATATGAGGATGGCCTGGTGTGGAAAGAAAACAAAAGGAAACTGTTAAATTTTTGTTTGTACTCTGTAAAGTTCTCCTTGTTCTAAATCCTATTCCAAAGTGAGAGAAAACACTGTTAACTGCTTATCTATTGCAAAAAGCCTACATGCACATACAAATGGGGTTCTTGGGGGGTTTGGACTAACCCGGCTTCCATTTTCCCCCACTAAATAATAAAACTTCAATGACCCAAGTCTCTAATGAACCTCAAAAAAATCAGATATTTTACAAACCTGGAATCTGAATCCAAGTTGGAGCCTTTGACCGCGATTTGAAAGAACACCTCTGGACAATCGCTGCAGTAGAGTTTCCGGAAGAGATTAACGTTGAGGCCGAAATTTGACAGACGGGGCATTAGGTCCGGATCGGCGTCGATACGACCAATAAGCTCACAGATGATGAGGCTGAAGGAAAATATGTCGACTTTCTCATCGTAGATGTAACCTGCATGGACAAAGCAGAGAATGACACCTACATTGAGGAGTTTTGCTAACTGCATTTATAAACATTGAGAAAGTTGTGATATTCAATTACTCAATCAATCATTCATATATCAACTAATATCCAAAATGCAAGAAATGTTTGTAGCTAAAATGCAGCTGTTTCATAATACTTCAAAATACATTCCAGTCCATGATATTGAATTTCACCTGTGTAAAGGAGGACAACTCTTAAAGCCTTAGGTTAGGGGTGCAAGTTGAGGGTTACTGATAAGAAGACAAGGACACATCCAGCAAAATCAAAACACATGTTAACTGCAGTCCATAAAAACTCTTACTACACACTATATTACTTTGTCTGTGAGTTAGATGTCTTCTTTACCACAAGTCACTCTTCTGCAACATACGTATGACTAATGTATTATGAAATAAGAAAACAAAATAGCAATAAGCTAACCTTTCATCATCTCTGGTGCCATCCAGAACGGATTTCCCACCACGGTGTAACGTTTCTTCCGATGTCCCGGTTTCTTTAAGTCTTGAATAACTGGCAGTCTTGGGTTACTCTTATCTTCTACGGTAATTCTAGCCAGGCCAAAATCAGCTACAACCACCGTTCCATCCTGCAGATAAACGTTTGACAAAACCGGTTAAATTACCACTTGTGTCATATGACCTAACAACACACACACAGTACTGGCATACAAGTAGAACTCCCACTGAGAACACATGTGGGTAATACCAGTACCACAGCATGGGTGGGAGTGCTGGCATACAAGTAGAACTCCCACTGAGAACACATGTGGGTAATACCAGTAACACAGCATGGGTGGGAGTGCTGGCATACAGGTAGAACTCCCGCAGAGAACACATGTGGGTAATACCAGTACCACAGCATGGGTGGGAGTGCTGGCATACAAGTAGAACTCCCACTGAGAACACATTCAGGTAATACCAGTACCACAGCATGGGTGGGAGTACTGGCATACAAGTAGAACTCCCACTGAGAACACATGTGGGTAATACCAGTACCACAACATAGGTGGGAGAACTGGCATACAAGTTGAACTCCCACTGAGAACACAAGTGGGTAAGTGGGTAAGTCCTCCAACTGTTTGATTTAATAGCAAAAATAAACCTTTTGAGATTTATCATTTTATTAAATTGGATAAAAGAATGCAAATCATCCAATGATTTCTAACAAAGTTGTTAGAAAGATACATGCAGTTTTGACAAAAGAAAAATTACAAATTACTGTTCACATAAACATGGATTGCTGGCAAATACAGCTAGATAGTTGAATCTCATAGGAACTTACAAATTAATTCTTAATTCCTTAAGACATGACTTTCTGCCTTTTGTGCTTTTCATACTGACTGACATATTAAATGACACTGGTGTAGATAAACCTCCCTTTCACCCGTTCCCCACACCCCACCCCCCTCCAATCTAGCCACTCCCTTTAAACAATTAGAGAGGATGACTCTAGCATACATACCTCTTTGAGCAGGCAGTTCTGAGAGTTTAGATCACGATGGATAATTTTCATGGAATGTAGGTACTCCTGAAGAAAACAGAAACAATACCATCAGGGAGACATTTCTTCAAAAAAATAAATTATTTGTTGTTGTTTATCTTATTAATTCTATTGAAAGTTCACTTTAGTGTTTTTTTGCAGTTGGTTGATGCAAAAAAAGGATATTGAATGCATCACAGCTGAAAAATGCACAAACAATGGTTATAAATGTAGAAAAAATATTAAGATTTAGACTCACGATTCAATAACTTTTATGGTTCAATTTGCAAAAGAAATTTACAAAATGCAGAATGTTTTAGATAACTTTACGAGTACTAAAGGATACCCGTACATTTGCAAAATTTCCTGGTAAAGACATTTTTCATTTAATATTGATGAATCAGAAAATTTTGAAAAGTGTAAACTTTCAAGAATATAGTGTAAATGGATGCAACTTCATTTGTAACCTGTAAAGTAAAGGGAGAATTGCATCAAATTTCCAGACATTTTTGCATTTCATTGAAAGAAGAAATGTCACTTAAAGCATAGAGGTGCTATGAATATGCATCAGTGTAACTTTTGTTTTTTCATTTTGCTGTTTTGACCAAGCTTAGTTTGGATGTTGGGTTCCAACTTTACCTAAATGGGTATTGAAGTTTACAAGATATCAATGAAACTGGTGAATGCTGATGCATCAACAATTTTGTATAAAAAAATAAAAAATACTGCACATAACATTTTGTGGAAAAACAAAAATCAAATTCCTTGTCAATATGTGTGGTATTAAACTTGAATGTTTTTTTGTTTTTTTTCGTGACCCCCTTGCTACAAACCATATCGAAATTCAGAATATTGATATCTTGAAAAGGGCATGTTGGAATAAAAGTACTTCAAATTTCACCAAGGTGCATTATTCTCTCTCACAAACACACAATACACTGACCAACATGTTATATTCTTTTACATAATTGTATATATCTTTACACAATAGAAATGACCAAATGACACACAATGGAATGTTTCCTCAACAATAAGTACCTCAAAATAAGAGCAAAATAATTACACTTCCCTCTCCCTCACCACAGGAAAAAAAAAAAAAACTGAAAATGATAGACATGTTCTGTTTTAAACTTACCAGTCCGGAAGAAATATCTTTAGCTATTAATACCCTCTTACACCAGCTAAGAGGAACACTCTGAATGAGAGAAAAACAAAGAAGTAAAACTTGTTTTAATAACTCTACTAAAATTAATTACATCTTAACTTATTCTTTTTACATTTAAAAACATAAAACTTAGTAACCTCTATTTTTATTACAATACCCAAGGGGTCCACTTAACTTTTTTTAAGTATTATGCAGATGCAGTGTAAAACATTAAACTTCATTCTTTTTTATGATTAGCTATTAATGTTTTGTCATTGTTAATGTTTAATTCTCATAAATCTTTTCTTCTTCCTGCACAGGGTTTTGATTTGTTTTCTTCCTCAACAAAACAAAGCTTTGTATACTTTGCACTTAATAACCTTAAAAACATGACTGCCTATTTAAGGCTTTGTAAGGTTTACAAGGTCTTATAAAGCATGAGCTCCCAAAATGTTAATAAAACATTAACGATGCATGCAAAATAGAACATTTAGTTTATTTTTTTCCACAAAGATTTAGGAAACCAACAAAAGCTCATTTAAAGAACCCTCTCCAAGGGATGATCTTCGATGAACACCGGCTTATACCAAGCCTTCTTTCTGATGTTCAGTGAAATATGAAGCAGACATGTTATTTCCTGCTCCCGGGACGGTCACTCATGGTCTCCATCCAATGGTTCACTCAACAACAATTCAAAACATTGACTTTCAATAGATCAAGCAAATCTGACTCTTGGGTGAGGATTTGAACAGTGAAAACTAATGATTGTTGAGCAGACACTCTTGCCACCCCTTCACCTCAAAACTAGGGGGAGACAACTGGATTTAAAGCAGGCACCTCTCAACCTGTGGTTGAATGCTGTACCCCGGAGCTATATCCATTTTGCAAGCTAATATAGGTTTGTTCATAACATTTAACCCATGAACTGTCAGCTGTTGCTGTAGTTAATACAAGTGTTATATGGTAATGTAATAGCATAGGGATTCTCATAAATCAGCCCAGGGACCAAATCCTGTCTTCAAAAGATTTCAATCTGTCCCAGAGGAAATATTGTCTCACAATCTTGCATTGATCAGGTATGCGGGCCCTGGGGCCCTGAGGGATTTAGTTTTGAGCACTCTATTGGCCTAAGGTACAAATTACTCAGTCTAGATATTGTCAGAATTTGCCTCTCTCGGGCGGGCACTTTGCTCCAACCTATATTTCTTTCAAGCCTTCACAGAATATGAATTAAGAACCTCTGCTATAGATGGGTGATTTCATGACAGCAGGTTAACTGTAAATGTGTCTCATTTTCCTTGAAAATGAATGATTATTTTAACTGGGAAAATTATTTTGGCCAATCGCTTTTTTTTTCTTTTTTTGGTCATTTCCACGGAAACTGAATGTCAAGGTAAACTAACTGCTAAGGTGAACATTCCAACAAAATTGAGTTCCAAGGAAAAGTTAACAAGCCAAACGGCAAGGAATAACAAGAGCTTCGGACATCTGTTCCGTAATGACATCATTTTTTGATGGGTGGAGTAGCTAAGGACACATCTGGTAAACTTGTTTACTCATTCAATTACTTCACATGCACATATGGCTCATTACTCTCAAAACTGCCTTCAAGGTCAACATTATGGTGTTATTTTGACATCTGTTTCTATTTCTTTTTCTGTTCTACATGCAGCAATGAACAATACTTTTATCAGTCACATAAGCAAAAAATTGTTTTCCATTGTTTAATCTTTGTTAACAAAAAGCACCCATTTGTGAGAGACATTATCGGAGATTGCGACAATTATCATCACGATGGTAGAGTACATCGGATACAAAATTTTAAAATAGTCCCCAAAATACTTGTGTATTTATCAATTGAAAAAAAAAATAAGGATAAGCTTGCCTAAACTGTATTTCAAATGAAATTGGAAATTTGTCGAGTTATAAGAAAATAAGAAGAAAAAATTCCAAAAGTAACTCACATGGTCCACGATGATCTTGCCAAGAGCACCACCCGATAAATATTCTGTAAAAGAGGAAAACAAGAAAGTAGAATTCAGGAAATGACTTAAAATAGATACTAGCAAAAGTGAAAAATTACTGCCTATTAACTGCTTCTTGAGGTTTTTACTGTCCTATAATAGTATGAGCTCCCAAAACATTAATGACTGCATAAATGCTAGAACATTTCACATTAGTTTAGTATTTATTTAAGGTTTTAGGAATCCGACAGAAGCTCATTTGAAACCCTATCCATGTGATGATGTAGGAATGTTTTTTAATCTTCAACATGAGTTTATAGCAAATGCAACAAAACCCAGAAAGTAATTCAAGCACAATGTTCCAAAAGTCAAAATTTACAAAACTTGGCATATGTATGAAAATATTCATTAAACAATTGCAGAGGTGCAAGAATTAATCGGAATAATAACTAATCTAATTTCAGTCCAATATCTGCATAACTTTCTGTTGGTAAATCAATTGAGTTTTGCTGCGTTAGTTGAGTCATAGACCAGAGACTGATGTCTGTAAGCTGTCAAAGTTTTCTTGCTATAAGGTCAACACAAGACTAAAGACTTTGAGCAAGTTTAAAGATAACATGACAAGTCCAGCAGTGCTTCAACCTATTATTCTTTTGTTTGTTTCATTATTCATTCTATAAGATGGAGGAGGTCTGGTGGTATTTGTAGATATTGCTGATAGAATTATTTGCAAATGTTTGAAATACTACCATCGTTTTCAATAACAGCGGAACAGAGAACATAAGGGGAAACTGCAAATAAATCCACATCCTAAATGCACTACAACAAAGTGACAGCCCTCCTGCCTCCCCCATGCCCCCCTCCCCCTGCACTTTCCCCTCCCAACCCCTCTGACATGTATACCACAATATCTACCAAAAAGAATCATAAATCTCTCCCAAGCTGTCCAGGTGACTTTACTTACTCATACCATACATATACCTCATTGCATAAAGTGTATTGCATTGTGTCAAGTATAACCCACAATGTGTCTTTCTTTAATACTCAAGATGCTAAGAGAGAAATATATTTAAATCTATCCTTCTACTGCAGTACTAATACGGCGCCATTTCATATTGGAAAAACAAGAGACCCCATGGGAATGTCTGGGGAATATGTCAAATATACTTCAATTAGCAGTTTTACTTCTCTACTAATTATAAATCCTGCTGCTAGTATCATGTTTATCAGGATGCTGACAAAATTAATCTATAAGCAAAACCTACCCACTGTATTCTGCATCAAATGGGTCTTACAATTATAGTAGGGAGAAAATTGAGAAATCCTCATATCTAGCCCAAATACAACATCCAAAATTCTTAGAAATTTCTTTAATCTACTGCGCTCTGTAGTCTTGGTTCAAGTTGAAGCAAATGAACGTTTAATATACATTTATTATAGATTATTACATATAATTATAAGTTATGATTTAGTGAAAATGTTTTAAGTTATTAACCTGTTTACATTTACACTTTTAATGTTAATGTTTCTCTCTTCTTCTCTTTGGGTCATGTTTCATACTCCTCTTTCTTATTTTTGGGAATTCATATTTTACCAAAATAAAGATTGCAAAATATTATTCGAATTTTTCTTACTTACCATGCTGTCATCTAAATACATGCAGCATCACTTGAAACTTTATCACTGAACGATGTTACATCTTAACATTAATGAATTATCTTTTCTTCCTGTTCTTTTATTCTTTTACACTCCTTTCCTGTTTTTAATTATGCAGCATCAATTGAAACTTTATCACTGAACGATTTATACAGTAGCTTATAGTTTAAAATTACTAGCCTCTTATGTTTACATCTTAACATTAATGAATTATCTTTTCTTCCTCTTCTTTTATCCTTTAACACTACTTTTCTCTTTTTCAATTATCATATTTATATATTTACATCGGAATAACTGAAAATATGACATGGAAGGAACATCAAATTTCAAGTTGAAGATGACATTTGGGTACTTTAGCTTCTCCGTCCAAACTCATATTTTGAGCATTAAGCACTGCTTTTTCAAACGTCTTCTTTTGGTTTCTCGTGAAATAAGGTGGTGGGAAATACAAATACCCTAAAAATTTGTTACTCTAACCGCAAAAGAGAGTCTCCTACCTGTGATTATGCTTAACTTCTTGTCCTTGTATACGACGCCGATAAACTTCAGGACGTTTTTATGATGTAAACTTCTTAAAACCTTAGCCTGCGGATGACGAACAAAGGACGGTCGATAAAAAATAACAACTTTATCAGATAAAAATAAACAAATCAGTCCAACATTTAAACTGAAACAGTTTTGACTAAAACTAGGCAGACATCTTTATCACTTGTAAACTTTTAGAATTCTTTAAAGGGAATGGTTTTAACAGATTATCATAGACTAATAAAATATACAATTTTGGGGATGATCAAATAAAATTATACTTTGTCTCAGCATTGTGAGTGAAATTAATAAAAAAGAAAGTTGTTAGCAACTAAGCCAATTAAGCATGCTTTAACATGCTTCATTCATACTATGATAAAAAAATCTTTATTGGAAACAAAATTCAACTTCACAACAGTTCAGATGTACATACTTACATACTTACACTTACATACTCTAACAATATGCTTGAATATAATGCTATGCATCACTGTAAATCACACCAACTAGTGAATACGAGTAACATTTGGTCCTTTACACAAGAGGCCAATTGCACCTCTGTGTGGTGAAGGTGGTGGGGGGGGGTGGGGACATTTCCCAGCATTCTGTTCTGTCATTCACTTCTGACATATCCCTTCAGCTTTCTTTATGGAGTCACTATTTTATGCTAGAGCAGAAGCACCAAACTCTTTACCCCATCAATTAAACCCTACCACCACCCATTCCACCCCCCCCCCCTTCCATAACTGACTCCTCTATACACACCATTATCACAGCCAAGAAACAGAACCACTTAGAATGTGCTCCCCGACAGACTTTTTTCATCACTCTTCCCTCTTTTGTTCAATCATAACGTACAGCTTTAATGAACAAATCTAATTCCACACACGCACAAGGCCGAAGAATGATTTACGGAGAGGAAACTTTGCCAGATATTTGTAAATCACGCCTGTCAGACAGAGTAATGTTTAAGAATCTGGATGCTCTGCTCATTAAAGGTGACTCATAAATGGATGAAAGATAAACAGACTCTGAGCAACCTCTCC
>JAIPMN010015451.1:3568-14339 GCA_020650975.1 Apostichopus californicus
ATACCCCTGTGACTATCATGGCAACATTGGCTCAGTCCCGCATGCTTCTAATCAGATTTGAGAGCAATTGTATCATTCAAATATTCTAATTTCAAAAACTACAAAATCTAGTCAGTTTGTGTTAGACTTTATTAAGTTTGTCTGGCCAAACAGTACCCCTGGAGCACCCTTCTGTTATGACAAAATAAAATTCTTGTCGCTGGACTTGTTGTCAGAATGGATCTGTGTTTACAGAGATTTGCATTCAAGGTTTTCTCGCGCAAACTTTGAGGATTGTAAGCCCGAAGTTTTCGGGGCCAAATTCTGTCCCACTATTTGAAAATGATTCCACATTGCCCCAAATATGCTAGAAAAGAATCCGAACGTCTCATTATTTGGGTCAAAGCAATTTTATTTTCACCCTCAAGGTTCGTTGGTTTCATCTAGAGAGTCATTGTGATAATTGAACCCTTTGCGTGCTTGCCTAGTGAAAGTTTCTCTTCTTTTTTTCTGTTGCTGTTGGAAGAAATGAAACGGATGTAACTGTATCACATGAATGTATCACAAATTAAGCATTCTGTTATATTCAGATAGTGTAGAGTGTGAGTGTAAAAGTTATAACATGAATGACATTGCATAGTCTATAGTGAAGTGATTTCATCTCAATCGCTCATCTCCTCTCTACTCATATCAATTCTTCACTTCTCCCTCTCCCATCTTCTCCTCTGCCCTGTACTCTCCTCTGTTCTCCTCTCTACTCATTTCATTTCTTCACCTCTCCCTCAACCATCCTCTCCCCTCCTCTCCTCGCCCTGTACTCTCCTCTTTTCTCTCCTCTACTCATTTCATTTCTTCACTTCTCCCTCTCCCATCCTCTCATCTGCCCTGTACTCTCCTCTGTTCTCCTCTCTACTCATATCAATTCTTCACTTCTCCCTCTCCCATCCTCTCCTCTGCCCTGTACTCTCCTCTGTTCTCCTCTCTACTCATTTCATTTCTTCACCTCTCCCTCAACCATCCTCTCCCCTCCTCTCCTCGCCCTGTACTCTCCTCTTTTCTCTACTCATTTCATTTCTTCACTTCTCCCTCTCCCATCCTCTCCTCTGCCTTGTACTCTCCTCTTTACTCCTCTCTACTCATTTCATTTCTTCACCTCTCTCTCCACCCCATGCTCTCATCTGCCCTGTACTCTCCTCTTTTCTCTTCTAATCTCCTATATTCAGTCTTCTCCTCGATCATCTCCCTCCATTCCTCACATTCCATCAAACACATTAGCACAACAAAGTATACGAGCCTCTCTTGGAGGAATTTGTAATCAGAATGGAACTGATCGGTGTTAACGAAGTCTAAGTTCGGTATGTTGTGGGTTGGAGGAGGGGGAGGGTGTGGTAACGTTTTAAAATCGATATTTAAACATTCATTTAAAATACCTAATACCCTTGAGTTCATGAACAGTAGACTCCTCCGATAAAGTAGAAGATGATATCCCATTTTTAAGGAGACGGTTCAAAACAAGATGTTTTCATCCTCCCCTCCTCCTCCCACCCCCATGTTTGTACATATAGAGTGACGCAGAGATAAATATTTAAAAAAAATGAAAGATTCAACGAATACTGCATTCAATTTCTTTTCTTTGATTGAGAAATGGCACATAATCACAAAAGATAATTGTTCATACTCTTTCCGTAATTTAATTATTATTATTATTATTATTATTATTATTGTTGTTATTATTGTTATTATTATTATTTTCAAATATGACAATGACATAAAACGTTCCTTGTACCCAACGGAAACGTTTTTGTACAATACAAGATTAACTATCTTTGCATATATTTCTCATTACTGTTCCTCTTTTCTGTTTTCACAGATTCAGTGGAAATTGTCACAAAATGACTTTTATTTTGATGTGAACTTTCCAGTCCTCTCTACGTGCCCACCTGCTTAATTTGGTTGTTTTTTCGATTACCCCTCCCCCATACAAAAAAATATTTAAAAAAAAGTCAAACTGGCTTTCATATATACTTTATGACAGCGCCTAATCCCAAACATGATTTGGAACATTCATTTAAAACATACGCCCTCAGTTTATAAGCATCCTACTTTCTTTTTCGGCTTGTTTATTCCATTTCATAAAGATCCCCTATTTGCGCGGTTCAATTGTTTTTAACGGTGATTAAATTTAAGAAATTAAGTAATGAGAAACCCTGTCAGGAGAGATGGTTATTTGATCTGTGTTTTCCCTTATTCGCATCTGTCAGAGCCTAGAGATAAAACCTATCCCTGTTCATGTCGACTTCATTTTAATGTTTGCCCGTCACCCATCATATTATATTTGCCGCAGTTAAGCAAAATCCAAATGCTCCGGAAACAGTGAAGCGAACCCCCGAAAGTGCACTGCACTTGAGAAATCTTTTTGAGAAATCCTGTTTTATTGTCACCATCATGATTTTTTTTATACTGGGATCATCCTTTTGTCGTGTTTCAGATAAATAGAAAACAAAAGAAATATGTAGTTTTGATTTTTGAAGAGAAATTTGGGGGAAACAATTAGATTTGTTTATACTTCGCTGTCTAACCTATTTTATGTATGCATCGTTGAAAAGATCCGCACTTCGAAGGAAGTGTGAGGCATGATGGGAACGGAAACGATGAAATATGAATTAATAGTCCGGCTCTGTAAATGTAGCGAGCGTTAATGATAGTTAAATGAGCATTTATAACACTAACACCCAACAGTTTCTGTAATTAAATCATAAAAGCAGCTGAGCTGTCTATATTATAGCCGATTGCGTAATGAATAACATTTGATGCATGCTTGTTGTGACATTAATGTAACAGAATATTGCAATAGATATCTGCGTCGATTTGAGTCCGTGGCAAAGAAAGTTGTTTACAACTTGCATAGCTTACTATACACATTAGAACATATGTCGGCCCCTTTTTTTATAGTTTATAATGGTGCCATACCCCTCCCCCACTTCTGGCCTTACCCCTCCCATCTACCCCAACACACAAACAAAAACAGATACGCGATCGATCGCGCCGTGTGTCCGTTGAGAATTTTTTTTCTTAATCATTCACGTGAAAATAGTACAGTCACACAGTCAGTCCATTATTGTAAACAGATTTCCTTATTTCATAGCGAATCATAAGTTTGATAACAAAGCCTGCAATCCATAATAATTCATAATAATTTCAAGTCTGCATCATAAATTGTGCGTGAGAGCGTGTATACGTCATTCGTGACGAGATAGGGGCGGGGGGGGGGGCAGGGGGTCACAGCCGCTGGCCCGAGATCATTAAGGGGAACTGAGAAATCATTAAGTGATAAAGAATATTGTATCTAAATTTAGTCATGAATGGTACTTAAGGACAAAATGAAGACTTCGATAAAGAGGGCTATATTTGGACACATTGCCCTACCTTGCTCCGAGGCGTTCGAAGTTTGACGTAACCGGATAGTAGACGACCCCTCCCCCTCCCTCTACTCACTACTCCCTTCCCTTCCATGTCTCCATTCAGTCGCGAGTGCAGTCCGAAGCCTTAGCAAGTTTATCTGTTTCTCTCTGTGTGTCGATGAAGTGTGTGTTATCATATTAATGAACTTGAGCTATAGATTGCACTATACCGCTCCTTGATGTTCACTCCTGATTGGTTATTTGTAAACTAGCCTTGATTGTTGATAAGTATCGTACAAGAGGAAATTCACACCACCAAGGTCACCTCAGCAGGCAAATTGGCCAACAAACTGTTTCGTCCATCTTCACGACAGGTTACAAAATTAGCGTTGATCAACCGTTGATGAGAAAATCCATTGACTTCGATCATGTTTTTCTCTACGACTGTTTTTTTTTTTTTGGCAATTAAATATATTATTATAAGAACAAAATAAAGAAACCTATTGTAATCCGAGGCGTGTCTGTTTCGAGGATATTCGACATTGAAACAAACATATTAATTTAAGGACAAAAATAAAAAGGAAATACAGATCGTCGGTAATAGTGATGCTAATGATTATGACAGTTTGTATCGAGTTAATAGATAGAGAAATAGGCTCCATAAACATATTCATTTCCAATCCGATAGGATCGGCTTCCGAGTTTTTCTTTAATTTCTATAGACATAACTGTTTTGTAGATTGTCAAGTTTCATAAATTGACATTGATCTCCTTTACAACGAACTTTCCTAACAATCTTTATAATGTAGAGCAAGGTGACCCGGAAATGAGGCATTTTTTCTGTTCTTAGGCTATTTGTTTCTATTTTTTGTTTTATTTTCTTATGTAAAAGTACTTTGAACTATTTTACAGGCAAACAAACAAAAACTTCAGTGGTGAAAAAGTATCGATTTGTTTTTTTTTCCAATTTGAACCATTTCAAAAAGATTTGACAAATTTCAAAAGATTTGGACAATTTCAAAAGATTTGGAAAATTAAGTATTTACTTCAATAGGCAGTTAGGTTATTATAGTTCAAGAGGCATTTTAGTTCGCTGTAAGGAGACTTCTGAAAAATTAGATTTCTTAAGGTGTGTGGTGTTCATGAAGTTAAATTTATATGAGTTAAACATCTTATCAACAGTTGCTGTTTTTTAAAAAATTTTCCTCACAAAATTCAAACACCCACGTCTTTTTAAAATCCTATTGGTGCAAAAATGGCAGTTGTGCCAGGCGACAAAGTTGAATGGATTAAAATGAGTAACATATCCTTGGGTGAACAGAGGGTGTAGAGGGGGGGGGGGGGGGCTGGGTTAGGAATGACGACTAGGGATGATACTGAGTATACATTCCGACTGTGATGCTTCTAACTGCATTTTTTATACTGACATTCCACATAACTGGTGAGAAGGGTCGACTCTGTCCGTTACAGGGAAGAACTTCCAAGGTTTGGGTTTTTGAACAATGGCATCTCTTGTCGTTCAATCAGCATCGTCAACCGCTATATTTTTCGTCATTGTACATACATAGGGTGGGATGCAAGCAGTTCGGGTTTGGTAGACCATTCTCTTATTTCATTTTTAATGCATGCTGCATGAGTCAAGTTGACGACGATAGGAAAGTAGGTCACGACTGTCGAGTTGAGATGGGTCACCTTTAGTAGAGGGCAGTGTATATATATACATCCGACTTTATAACATTGCTGAAATAAACTTAAGTGAGGGAATCATTTGAGAGTTGGAATCTAATTACGATAGACAAAGGTATATGGTATTCAGCCTTTTCAAAATGCCTTAAATATCTGGAATTTTCACTTATTCTTTTCGAAAAATTTGACTGACGCCATTATACGTCGTCGTGGTTGTAAAAACTGTCCAAAGATGCATGTTGTTGTCTTGGATTAATGTATATATGAAACGGCACATCGATATTTACGACATCTAATACAACATTTAAAACAACATGGCGCGCGAAGACGCAAATAAAATCTGTTTTGAGATCTCTTCATATATGGGACCTTGAAATTCTTATGTTTTCCATGATATTAGCTTATAACGTTGTGCTTCGGGGGTGCTCACATGTACTGGAAGTTGTACCGTACATATGTTCTCCAGATATTCAACAGATGGGCCTTCGGCGTTCCAAGATTACTCTCTCTCTAAAATACATTGATGGCATTGAAATGTAAAAAGCGATAGAAAATGTTGTCCAGATAGGCTATCAATTATAAATAAGAATAAACAACCTTGGTTGTAATTAATATATGCAGTAATCTGAACATCAGGAGAATTGACGGACGGTTTTAGTCAGTATTTTACAGTTTACCGAAAGGTTTCGCTTCATAATTGTGAGCATGTCGTCTTGGCTGAGTGTTAAGCCGTTCTTCGCGCGAGGCCGTCGATGATACGTTTAGCCTGTCCCTGAATGTCCCTGAATGTTAAAATTCGTTAGCGCTGAAGCGGAGATCATCTAGCTATAGTGCTAATGCAACAACATAGGTATTAAGAATAAAATTAACTTATAACTCGATATATGAGTATGTGTGTTGAAACGGAAATACCCACGAAACCTATAGCACTAGATTAGTTATATACTTAACAACGTGGCCAAACTGTCTCTTTATATTACGCAGAGTACAAACCCATAGGACCGAGTACGTGTAGGTAGCTGTATATGTTAGTATTACGGGTAGGTCTTTGCGGGCCTTACTTTTTAGTTTCCGTTTCCAGCTAATTTCGAGGTCTTCTTATATACACAAATCATATAAGTCATTGATTTCATTGCGTTTAGTCAGTCTCCATAAGGTAAGGTGACCATATTTGTCTGACTGGAATCAGGGACATTTATTGCGTGACTGATATGGGGTAGGGGTCTATGGGGAGGGGGTGTCCCTCTGGAAAATTTTCAAGTGCCTAAGTTGCTTAGATGTAAAATGGTGATACTTAGAAGCACTTTTTAAATCAATTTCATTTTCTAAAATGTAGCTTTTTCTTAGATTAAATTAACTTACTTTACGAAAGAGTGCTAGATTGATCTAGCATATTTTAACAGTGTTTCCACTTTACACTGGCCCACCTGAAATACTGGTTAGTTCCGTTCTGCGACTGCACACTTGACTAAATTTTGTTTTTACAATTATTTTACTAATAATGTGGGATATTTTCGAAATTTCTGAACATTTTGACGAATCGGGGACATTTTCCGGGAGTCGGGGACACTTGTTCATCGGGGACAGCACACTGTAATCGGGGACTGTCCCCGAAAATCGGGGACGTCTGGTCACCTTACCACAAGGCGACCATCTTGTGTTGGGGGTGTAAATGAGAGTGCGTGCCACTTTGATCGAACCATGATTTGTAATATCCACACATTTTGTATTTATATCTCTCATATTTGAGAATCGAAATATCTCCCAATCTAACTAAGAGATCTATGAGAATAACCAGTTGGTTATGAATTGTGCATCATTATACCACTTTATTGATCACTGAGTAATAATGTAACAAAGAAATATGTGTTTCTCAAAGTTATAGCTATTCTTTTCATCTTTGCTTTGGCAGATTTTGAATTTGTTTTCTTTCAAAAATTCCTCGTTCCAGGTGTGATTTGATTGGACAAATGAAATATGTTACGTGTTTCCTGGTACATTGTCTTTCCTTGATAGCCTCTCCCTGCATGGTATCATAAATCAAAATGTTGCAAAGTCACAAAAAAAGCTGTATACATATGTAAGCACATACGGGTTCGTTGTAGTTCTCACATGTTTACCTTATATGTACTACATTAATCTAACACTAAGAACGTCTCCTATTAATTCTAATACGATTCTAAAGTATTGTATATTTTAAAAGAAACAGTTTTCCTATGTTAACGCAATACATTTTGGCAAAAACAAAATTTTCTTTCCCTCGTCTAATTCTTCACCTCCCCACACCCCACTGCCCCACCCCATCAACTCTCCCCTTCTCCCCTTCTCCTCTTCTCCCTTCCCATTCAAACTTAACGTGGTTCTCAATTCTGAAGCATAGGCGACATGAGATGTCTTCTCCTCGAAATGCTTTTTACAAATTTCGACGCAACATGTCAGTTCCCCGTCCCCCTGATTTGTTTTTAATAAAACAATCAAAACGACTGAATAAAGGTGGTTCTCAATTCTGAAGCATAGGCGACATGAGATGTCTTCTCAAAATGCTGTTTACAAATGTCGACGCAACATGTCAGTTCATCCGTCCCCGTGATTGTTTTTAACAAAACAATCAAAACGACTGAATAAAGTCTACAAACTTTGACCCCAATCAGATAGATATGACGTGACGTGACGCTCTGAGACGTCATCTGCTTCGAATGTTCTTTTAATAACGGCAAGATGAAGCATTTTTGTTGGTGTCGTCAATATCTCTTCCTATCAAATCTGACAGATGAAGGATATCGTTTTGTTACAGGTTGGTCCTCGCTTCCCGCTGCCATCTCATTTTGATAATATCACGCTTCGTAACAGCAGGAACTGGTAGTGAATTTTTTCCCCTTGCAAACAAAATTTTAATTTGAAGACCGTTTGCGTAAGTGGTCCCGATTTGCTGTATCCGGTAGCAACCGAGTTAAAGCTTTGCCGACCGTAAAAAGAGCGGATGATATCAAAGATTTGAAAAGATGTCAATATTTATGTAATTGTTGCGATTTGACAGTTGTGCACTTTTTATAGAGTGGATGTGAACTTTCGATACCAAATTGAACACACACCACGCAAGCAGACTACGTTAAATTATCTGTGCATTTTGATAGCAAGTAATAAAAAACTATAAATTAAATAAACTATATATATATATATATAATTTTTTTACTATCTGGCTCATGGGGGAGGTAGTGAGAGCCGGGGGGGGGGCTGGGGAGGGGGAATGGAGGTTATCGAAATACTGATGATCATGAAACCAGATTGGAAACCTCTATGCACGCGTGTTCATTACAATGTTGGTACAGGATTTATATTTGACATGTAGACTAATTCAATGATCCTATTCAATGATCTAATTCAATGGGCCCATAATCTAGTTTACTGATGGGGCATATGACCTCCATCCAAGCACTTACCGACCGCTCAAGCCCCTTTCCTACCAACCTACCCACCCCCTATGCTAGTTATCATATATATATACCCCTGTTTTCATATCATCTCCTGTCCGAATGTGTCATGATCTACTCACCGTTTATGATATAGAGATTGAAGCGATCGGTAAACCTCCTTGAAAGCTCTAATAATAAAATTAAACCTATCTTTACTGCTCGCTTCTGATCGCGTGATGTTCAATCGCATATTTCATGTCAAGATAGATCCTTGCCAAACCAAGCGCACGGTAAGAATGCGCATGGTTGAACAATAATTCGCACAAATAGAATGCCATATACTGACTCTGTAGGAGGTGATCGTCGATTCGTAAATGAAATTAATATCAACCTTTTTTTCTATACCTCTCTCTCTCTCTCCACATCTCTCTCCTTTTCTCATTATCCATTCCGAGGAGACCTGTCTTTAAGTATTAAATATATACGGACATCGGTTACAGGCAATGATAACAATATCACACACTGCCTACCATGCAGTGTTAATGGGGAAACAAAACCTAACCATCATAATTGGTCTGTGTGATAAAAAACTCTGGCATGAGCAAAACTTCCTCCGACCAAATAGCAAAGAACTTTTCATTATACTTGGAAGATATCACAGATTTAATTTCCCTTATCGCTTAAGGTTGAAACGACTCGATCAAGTCTAACTATGACATCATCGAGCCACATGTGCTTCCATTGGTCGTGTTTTTCTTAATGGAAATGAGTCTTGCGGTCGTGGAATCTAAAATATTGAACCTCTTTGCATGACCTTATTATGGTATTGTTTCTGTGTCAACACTACGTTGAAAATATGGAGAAGCAAAACATGGAGAACGTGTAACTGGTATAATATCCCATAGTGGCAAAAAACTAACATCACAGATTATTAACAAAATCACAGCTCCTGAGCTCGAGTTTTAAACATTTTTTGCATAACCTTATTATGGCATTGTTTTTGTGTCAACACTGTTAACGTTCTACCTTGAAAATATGGAGAAGCAATACAGAGAGAACGTAGAAGGTATCATATTCCATAGTGGCATAAAAATAACATTACAGATTATTAACAAAATGACACAAGCTCCTGGGCTCGAGTTTTAAGCAAGGATATCTACAGAAGGGAACAAGGATTTTCTTAGCTCTTTACAGGGATTGCTCTTCGTTGAGATATATCTCATATAGGCTCATTTGTGTCTACTTTAACGACGATGTCTGAAATTGTTTAGCATGCATTTGCGTTTCATCAAAACAACTAAAATTGAATATTATGGTCCACTTTCAACCAAACTTAATCATTAAAGTACATTTATATAGTACAATCGTTCCTTACGAACGCTACTGAATAATTACCATCGATTTATACTAAAATATAAATAAAGGACATTGAAATCAATATATATATAGATATATATGTAGATGTAAATATATATATATGAAAACAATTACAGTCTAGGACTTATGGTACCGTACTATATACTATACGGATGTACGAAAGGTCTACAGGTTTCGATACGTGTTTATGTAGCTTTTTTCCACTTTTTTTAAAAAGACTTCTTTTTCGTATAATGTTCATAATGTTATTACGCTAAAAGGCTACAACACGTTCACGATACCTTTTTTCTCATTTCCTTGATTTTTTCTTTTATAAAACAAGAAAGCATTAAGTGGTATTAAGTGGTATACTTAGCCTACAACAGAATCATTTTTTTTTCAGAGTTAAGTTTCCATTTTGATTTCTATGTTTTTAACCACCTCCAGCTCCCCTGCCTCTATCATCTATTATTCTCTCTGCACCTCTCTCTCTCTCTTTGTCAGTGTTGTAAATAAAATTGGCTGTCTTCCATGAACGATGTCATCTAATCAACCAAACGACTTTGGCAAGTTCAAACGATTGGTGCAATACATCTCACTGTCAACTGTTCCAATTGGTTTAATCAGTCAAAAAATTGAGAAGGTTTGAAAACGAGCCTTTCATTAATCGGACGAGATTGGCGACGCTGGCTGAGTGATAGGCCTATATAGGAGACTTGTCAATTACACCTACTGGGATAATGCATACCATTTACTTCCGCTTATCGGGTTAGTTCTGTTTCAATACGCTATTTTTCGTTTACTATAATATACGTACCGTACCGTATAGTGCGTACTTGTTCTTGATGACAACATCTATCTGAGATGAAGTTATGCAAATGGATAGCAAATGGATATATATAAATATATATATACATAAACACACACATATATATA
>JAIPMN010015462.1:6996-22467 GCA_020650975.1 Apostichopus californicus
ATGCTGATGTGATTGTGAGTGCATCGTCGGTACGAAGGCTGGACTTTGTCTTCCAAAGATAATCTGCTGTACCTATGCTCAATGTTGCAACGTGGCTAGGCACGTCGACGTAGGTTTGATTCGGGGGGGGGGGGGGTGTGGGAGGGCGAGTCAGACTACTGTTCAGTCAAATTACCCGCCAAAAGTAGTAATATTTATCATGAAATAAAAGAGTGCGATTGCTATACTAGTTTTACCCGATTGCTGTTTCATTTGTTGTTGTTTTTAAGCCGTTAATAAACAACTCCCGTATTTTACGCACTTCTGAGGTCACAGGATGACACTTGTTGCCCCACTCGCATCTGTCTGGTTACTAGAGGAAAGGTCCACCGAACTGACTTTCGAAGGGCGAATAAGCTTCAAGATAATAACATACGAATGTGTACATTGACGTGCGCAAAGAGAGAGGAGGGAGGGTTGGGCGGGGTACGTGTCCCCTGCATCGTTAAAAGGGGAGGGGGAATTTTCAGTATGTATTTGCACAACCTTGCGTTTAGAACTGTCTTAGTCTAAATATGCCCCAGAAAGCAATGCTTGACATCTTAATTTTTTTCCCATTCAACTAACCCACAGATAAATCAACCACCCCATTGACACACCCCTCGTTCCTCAATGTGTAAATCAGCCCACACCCGTCCATAAAGGTTCGAGCCCCTCCCTCAGTTGGGGAAGATTTGCCCCACCACTACAGCACCCCCTCCTGCCCCTACCTGTGTTATCCTCTGCACATCGCTGAACATGTAGTAAAGTAACTGCTTAGAATATCAAAATAGATTTAAAAAAGAGAACAAATTGACATCGATATACTTCCAGGCTTTGGCACTACTGTAGCTCATTATTATTGTTGATAAATTTACAAATATATTTTACATCTGCCCTTTGACCCTGCCAGATAGCATTTGTCACTGGTGGTACATAGCCATTTGCCCATTGCTTTCTCCACTGCACTAACGTGCATTGCAAGTTGGTTAATACTTCATGGAATACACTCCATCAAAAACAACCAAACTATATAAAAAAGAACTTCCAAATTTAAAAAAAAACAAAAAAAGTTTCTCTCTGAGAAACAACTCAAAATATACAAGGGTAAACTAGCACAAACTCTCTTTGCCTGATTGAAGGTGTCAGGTTTTATTACGAAATGACAGCTGCAGGAAAATGGCGTGTTTGGATCAGGAGAATGTTATATTTACTGATCGCAACAGGCAATGATATAAATATAGTCCAAGGTCAATCAATGAGTTGAAAATGACTAAACAACACCATGACATTAACCCTAACAAAGACAGAACTACCAGGAATTATCATTTCAGGGTCTCCAAATTATATTTCTTACATTTTATGTGTTAATGATAATTGCAAGGCTTGACAATGTTTCATTCCAGATCAAAATATTATAAATAAAAAAAACACAAGCATGACAATTTTCTTTTGAACTTGAAACATTAAATAGAAAATTATCAACGCCACATCAAAAATAGAACAGTTGCTGAAATTGGGGAATTGAAGATGAATTTATGAACTATATTCTGATTATGCAAAGGAATCTTGATACAAGCCATTAATCATTTGTTAGAATGTTCTAGTCAATGTATGAATTTTTGTTGTTGATACTTTTGAACTTAAAATCCCCAATTGTTGTTGAAATACATCACCCGACACTTTCTGGGTCATATCTGGTCAAACTGTGATATGGTCCCATAGTAAGTACCTACTATATGTAAGCGATGTGACCTCTGACCTTCACCCCTAGCAACGATACCGTTAAACAGAGAAAGGCAGTCAAACAAATTGCAGGACTAGTAATCCAGAGGTAAATGGTTCAAATTACTATTCTACCAAGTACTATCTTTGCTTCTTTAACTTTGGTTAAAAGTTCACAGTTAGTGTTGTCGTTCATGAATGATCAAAATGTCCTTGAAAGTTTGTAACATGAATGCAAACTTCATGATGATATTGACTCTTGTGTTGAAGTATAAATGTTAATTTTAACAGACCCCCTTTTTTTTAAAATAAATTTTCACAAACACTATCCATTTATTCTCTTTCGAGGGCAAACCACCCAGCAACAAAATCCCCTGACAATGGTAAAAACATCCAGTTTGAAGGACATAGCTACTTTCCGAATCTTGCAGTCCTTTGTAGGAGATGAAAAAGTGGTCTCTGAGTTTCACTACCTAGTTCAGCAATTTTTTAACCGAAAATGAAAAAAGCCTCATTTTAAGTTTGTTGCTCAAAAGGGTATCTTTCTCGGAATTTACGGAAGGCGCCGACGTGTCTTGCCACGTCGCCTAACTCGATGGTCCCTACGTATCAAACATTAAATCTTGAAAACATCGCATGTTATGAAACCATGAGTTAATAGTTTCACCAGTCCCTATCATCAGTTTCTGTCATGAAAAGGTATTACCAGTGTTGGGAAAAGACCAGATCACCTGTAATTATTAAAGGGTCTGTGCGGGGGGAAATTCCTCCTGGGAAAATCATTGCGCCAATTCGTGTACCTGTTTGGTCTGATGGGTGGCGGCAGCCTGTACGGTCGGTGCTCTTGGTATCTGTTCTCCTGATGATAGGGTTCTCTTCCATAGTTCCTGCTCATTGGCTCTCGCTCTCGGTCATTGTAATCAAAGGCCGGTTGATCTCCTCTGAAGGATCTTTCCTCTGGTTCGTAACTGTCCCTGGGCTCCGGGGACCATGTGTTACCCGGTCTATTCACCGTGGCGTCCCCTCGGGGTGAGTAACTGTTAGATCCCAGCACTGGAATTGAGGCCACAGGCACCGATGGCTCCACACCCATGGGTGGGGAAGCCACAGGCCTGGCGGGCTCTGCCACCATTGGTGGAGGTGGTGGGTACGGATACTGTGTCAAGGGATCAGAGCCAATGACTGATATCGGGGAGGTCACCTCTGGTGGCTGTGCAGGTAGCCGTAGTCGTGGAGGTACCTGAAGGGCGGGCGGCACCATCTGACCGTATGGCGGCTCCTCTGCTGGAATGTCGCTGACATTAATCACCCGGGGGTTAAAGTTCATATCTCTGCCAGTATGGGTGACTGGCTCGGACATCATCAGTGGTTCGGGCTGAACCGGGTTAGCCATAGAGTACACGGGCTCGGACATACGTACCAAGGGCTCCGGCATGAATTGATTGTCATTGACGTTACTATTATACATGGTCTGCATGGTTGCACTGCTAAAAGAATTTGTGTACTCTGGTGTTGTAAACGAGGGGTCCTGACTGGTTGGGAATGGGGTAATGGGGGGTGCTTCGGGTTGATAAGGCTCGTACTGCTCACTAAATGCTGGCTTTATGTCTTCATCATCCGGGGCCATCTCATACATGATGACACTATGGCCTTGAGCCTCCGATGCAGGTTCATACCTCTGATTTCCTCTGTCTTCAAAACCTCTTTGAGGACCTCTTCTAGCGTCAGGGGGAGGAGGCCCTGGAGGAGGTCCTGGCGGTGGACCTGGCGGCAGATCAGGAAGCAAAACAGACGGTTCCTCTGGAGGAGGTGCTGGAGGGGGCACTGGAGGTGGTATGGGTGGCACTAAAGGAGTACTGATCACTGACGATGCCTGTGGCATGGTCACTGCTGCGCTCAGCACTGGTGTGAGATGGATTCTTTCATTAGCTTCTGCGTTCACAACATCATCCGTAGCGACCCCTGCTGGAAGAATCTGTCCGTGAATCTGAGAGGGTTCATAATTTGATACGTCACCTCTCAGAGAGGCAGGCATGTCCCTCTCAGGACTGTTCTCTCCAGATTCCTCATCCTCCTCTTCCTCCTCCTCTTCTGCATTACTAGTGTTCAAGTTAGCTAAGAACTGACCCAAACCAAACGGTTGCGACGCACTCGAGGCAGGGACCGCCGGTTTTTGTTCAGCGGCTACGTCGCGAGACAGGCGGTTACTCTGACGGGTGGACTTCTTATGATCATCTTGGCTCTCACCGGACCCTGTGCTATTTTCCTTTTGTATAGCAGATTGCACTGACTGAGTGAGCATACTGAGACTGGATATGAACGATTTTGATGGACCGCTCTGGTTGGCAGTGGAAGTCTTGGAACGGTTGATGATCTTTGATAAGAACTCGATGGGATTTGTGGTGGCTTCCTCTACTACCTTCTGCATACTGCTTGCAGTCTGCATCTCGTCTCGGAGCGGGGTGCCGCTGCTTTCGTCTGGCGACTCTCCCTTTGACGGTTCCCTCTCTTCGTCGTCGCCGTAGGGTACGATGGGGCTGTGCGTCACTTGTGAACCGTAAAAGGACATCTCCGTGGTCACCTGTCGATTCACCTCGGGTACTGTAGGAGCTGCTTCTAACTCTGGATCGTATTTGGCTGCCTCTGTAGTCTCTTGCGATGTTAGGTTAAGGTCACTTGGTGAGTTTTCTGGAGATGGTGCCGAGGTATTAGAATGAGAAGGACTGGGTGTGTTTGTTGCTGAACCTTTGAAGCTAAGACCACCAGTCAAGAAAGAGGCACCTACGACAATTAAGAAGACAAAACATTGCTTAAGGGGAATATGCAACTAGTGCTGACACAAGTTTTGCCAATGCTTACAACAATTAAAAAGCTCTTTTCAAGGGTTCTTTTCTAGTGGTAGTTTTTGGAGAGGTGGGGCGGGGGGTTCACTTGATTTGCTTCTAGTCTGCATTTGTGTACTCTATCACAGTTTCCAGTTCTATTTATTCACAGCATTTATCAAAGTAATCATGCATTCTCTCATTTCTTTCTTTGCAAAAGACAGTTGCCCTAATTTTTTTTTATAAGTATAGTTACCACTCGGTTCAGTGATAAGCTACTCTCTGACATCCTGACCAGCACATTAATAGATAAGTGAAGGCAAACTCGTAGAAAGGCAGAAGGTTCATCTTTACCTGTGAAATTTGCCAACTGTTCCAAATTCCCTGATTTTTGCTCACGAAGCGGTGTTACTCGTATTGATTTGGAAGTTGTCTTCTTGTGGGTCACAGTGGACACGGCTGTGTGAATGGAAAGAAAAAATCAGTTGAATCAGGAGCCTTAGCTTAGGATGAGGAAAATTGCTCATAAATTATCACAGTATGATGTAGACTAAAATGTGTTTCATGAGCATAACACTCAAGTTAGTGATGCAAGATGAGTGCATTTAGTCTTTCTACTTAAATTGCATCTTAATTTACCCATAGAGAACAACAACAACAACACTGACAACAGAATCTTGCCTAAAATCTAACTACTACCACACTGACCCATTATTGATCCACGCTGTACTCCACCTTCCTCATCCGAGACCTCCATGTCCTCGACATCGACCTTGTCCATTGCAGGGTCATCGGGGGGCGTAGCACCTGTTGAAGGAGAGGGTCAAAGAGTCAGAAACCTCTCAGTGAACGAATGCACACCTATAAAACATGACTAGCTCCGATTAATGCACTGTCAGATGAAGAAAGCCTACACGTCTAGGACTCGGATGAACAGGAATGGCGTACAGTACTCTATCATACTGGGTACTGTTTGGTACTCCTGTTGGTACTCATTATTGGTACTTCTAAGAAAGCCAGTGCACAAGTTACTTTTCAATTGGTCAACCTGTTTTAATGCTGTATTTTGAGCTGGTCCTTGGCAATATTCGAACCAATCCATGCAATATTGACACATTATTGGATACCCCACAATCCAAACTTGTAGTGTGAGCACAAAGTCTTGAGTACAAACAGGAGGACAAGAAAACCCAAAGTATGAGTACCAGGTCCTGAGTATGAGTACTAGTACATGAAATTTGATTTCTCCCAGTACGTGTACGTGTACAAATACAAAGTCCTGAGTATGAATACGGAAAAATGTACTCCACTACAAACCCCCTCTCCCCCTCCCCCTGAGGTGGAATTAATCAACTTTGATAATAATAATAATAATAATAAGTCATATTTATATAGCGCATAATCAGCAAAGCTGCTCAAAGCGCTTTACAAATGTAAAACCTAAAAACAAATAGTTACAAAAACCAAAATATTAAATATATAGAACCAATAAAAATAACTGCCAAAAGCAACAATATAAAAAACACAACCGTACTACACGATACTAGAAACTAAAACGCAATAGTCCAAAACAATTTCAGAAGTATGTAAATAGTAAAATATATTAAATCATAATCAATGTTTAAATATAAATAAGTATGAGAAACTACAGTAAGACAGTTATTGTAAAAGCCTAAAACAGATAGTGATGATGCCTCGATTACTCACCAGGAGATGGAGCATCTATGGATGGAGAAGGAAGTGGGCTCATCTCTTTATCAGGGAGGTGTTTCTTGTATTCCTCTAACCGTTTCTTCAAAATTCCCACTCTGGTACTGAAATTTTTGTATGCCTAAGTGTAGTGGGAAAAAATACAAGAGATATTGTCAAAAAAAAAAAAAACACACAACTAAAACTAAAACTTCATGTTTGGTCATCAGTTTTTTACAAATAGTTTTATGGGAAAATTAGAAAACAAAAACAAATTAGAAAAAATTAGAAACAACTAATGAGGAAATGATTAATAAAGTTTGAAAGGTTAAAAGAAACTTCTGGTCAAAATGGAGAGTGACGTGTGAAGATTTGTGATTTAAGAGATATATGAGCTATCAATCACTAAAGTGGAGTCCTACCCCTGTAGCTGTTTTGGGAACTTACGTTGGTCACAATCTTAGCCTCGCTGTGCTGAGCATCATAGAATATTTCACTTTTCTTTAAGAGAGAGAGAACTTCTCTCCTCATGTCAACTTCTTTCCTCAAAGAAATGACATATTCCTCCAGTTTGTTGGCGCCATCCTCAAACTGTTCAGAAAATCTCTTCCCACCCGCTCGATCTGTCGATATGAGATGGCGAGATTTGGGATATTGGGCTAGGCTTCCAAGACTTGATGGAGAGAATTAGCAAACTCAAACAAATGAAACAAAAGACATTCCTTTTTGCAACATGGAGTGAAATCAAACAATGAGACGGACTAACAGATTAATAAATTATAGATCAAACTATTCCCAGCCTCTCCCTCCTGTCTTTCCCCTCCTCCCTGATGAAGGTAAAACTCCATCAGAAGAATAAAAAAACAAAAATATACAGCTGTGAAATATTGACCTTTCAGCCTTGAAATTGATTCCATGCTGGCTACATCTACATTTAGGTTGTTCAGCTGGTTTCTCTTCAGTTCCACCTCGCCTTCAAACTGAGCTAGGTTTTCGATTGCACCTGGAACGTCTCCAGGGTTAAAGGACGCAAGGAACTGGGCATCCACTTTGGGTTTCGCACTGCGGGTTGAAACTGAAACGAGAAGATAACCATTAGTCAGTGAAAGGTAACATCGGAGAGTTGAAGAGGTATAAATCTATTCTATTGAACCCAGCAACTCTTGGATCCAAGGATTCATCGATTGAAATAATTGACTGTAAATTAATTAGACCTACCCGTGGCTGCTTGAAGCCTCTCGCAAAAGTCGTCGTCAAAGATACTTCTCTCCTCCCAGATTGTGATTATTCTGAGAACGTTCTTCCTGATTGATTCGTGTCTTTGAAAAATAGAAAGAGAAGAAGAGAGAGAGAGAGAGAGAGGTGGAGAGGGAAAGAAAAAGGAACAGTTTTATTTCTTTTTATCACAACTATTAACAAACGGTAAAACAACAGCATTGTTACTCTAAATGAGAATGAAAGGCAATGGGAAACAGCTTTACATCTTCTGCAAAGGAAAAAAAACTTTGTTGTTGACCAGAAAAAGCTAACCATAACCTAAAGTAACAGTAGTAATAAACTGATACATGATAAGCAGCTGTTGTCAAAGATCGTAAAGAAAATGACTACAGAATTCTGCTTTCATACAGGTTAGCTTATTTGAGGATGTACCATTATTATACATTTACATAATTTTTTCAAAGATAAAAGAAGGAAAGCAATACACGTTAAAGTGAAACTTACATCACAAAAATGTGCATTTTTAATACTGCATTGTAAATAGACAAATAGTTAGAAGAATTTTTTTTGTAGAAAGTCAGATCTATAGTTTCTGATTTAAGGGTGACTTTAGGCAGGATTTTAGTTTGATATTTCGTACACCAAGAGGAAAGAAAAATTAAAGAGCTAGTAGTCATTCTATAGCTTCCCACCCCCCCCCCCCCGGTTTTTACAATATTCAACTTTATAAATATATTGTTAAATCTCTGGAATGCTCAGGTATTAAAGCTAAATTAATGATTACCACGGCAACTCAGTGCAGGCTGAAATCTTAATGTTTATCCATAACTTCACCAAAACATGCACTTTTAACTTCATATTGACGACAGGGTATGCTTGAATGACATACAACACTATTAGTCCTTGAATTTTTTTAAAAAATTGTTCATGTCATTTGAGGCCATAAAAGTCTTTTTGTTTTCCTCATTCAGTTTTGTCTTGCATCTGAGGAACTGACCTTATGGTACAGTAATTATATTAAACTAAATAGTCCAGTCACTTTAAGTGATAAACCAGTCTTTTAAAGGGTCATTTCTGAAAACTTGAAAAGTGTTATGGAAACAAAACCTTGACTGATAGCAGTGGCCTTTAACAGGCTACAACAAAATTAGTTTTGTGTGTAAAAGTCACATCCAATGCTAACTGCTAAAATACTGCTTTGGATTGCATTGCAAAATTGTGGCATTTAACATTCAGCTGCAGGCAAATAATGCAATACACATACAGCACATAATCGCACCATCTTTGAGGTTTGTATTACACTTAACTGGAAGAATTGCACTTTGATAACCATCTGGGTTCATTATTGTTGGAAACACACAAATAATTTGTTATTTTCCCAGTCACAATTTGTCTTTTCATCCATTGTACTGTTTGTTAATATCTTTTATCCATGCTAATAGTATATATATATCCTTGATAACAATAGGTCACCTGCACAAAGTGGCTGCTTCCTCCAGTACAGTGACAAATGCTTCCTTGAAAGCTGCAACTCCCTTTCTTCTACTGTTTTGTATTACATCGTTGGCAAGGTACATCAAGGTGAGTCTGTGAGATTCCTTACTCGCTGAAATATAGTAAGAAAATGAACCATCTAACAAAAAGCATGAGACATGAGTGACAGCATAACTACCAATTA
This sequence comes from Apostichopus californicus, assembly GCA_020650975.1. Lineage (NCBI taxonomy): Eukaryota > Metazoa > Echinodermata > Holothuroidea > Aspidochirotida > Stichopodidae > Apostichopus > Apostichopus californicus. The sequence continues at coordinate 16,147 of JAIPMN010015462.1, forward strand.
CCAATCAGAAGTTCACATAGTTGAGCTATTTCTTTCAGTACTACACAGTTCCTTACTTGCGGAATATGTACAAAAAAGAAAAGATTGGATTATGATACATGATTAAATCATCATAATGATAAAGGGACAGGGATATAAATATCTAACTATTTACTTTGTAGTAAGTATCCCCAAGATTTTTTTTGTGAATGAGGACTCAAAATATTGGCCCATGTTAGAAAAAAATCTTCCCAAAGTAGCTGCATTCAGATATAACAGGTCATTATTCATTAATTGATAGCTCTTGTTTTAATCCACAGTTCAATACCACAATAATAATAAAGTGACAAGGATATAAAGGTCTGAGAAATTTTTCCTTTGTAGCATGTATCTCGAAGATTGTTTTTGTGAATGAGGACTCAAAATATTGGCGCATGTTAGAAAAAAAATCTTCCTAAAATAGCTGCATTCAGATACAACAGGTCATTAATTGATAGCTCTTGATTTAATCCACAGTTCAATAGACTGTCAAACGACAATAATTGGCATTCTCCTGAGGGCATCTCCTCATAACAAAATGATAGCTTGTAATACAGCTGTGAGGTTGGTTGTTTGAGAAGTCCCATTCATAGTTATCGTTGGAATGCATTTTAATATCAAACTAGGATGAGAACTGGCACAGAGCAAAGCATTCCCACTCATTAATTCCAGACTAAACTGTCCATGGAAAATGTTCCAAAGTAATCCATAGTTGCAACAACAAGACAAGAAGAAGAAAACAATTCATATACAATAATGCACATATCTCCTTACCATCTCTGAGGGACTGAATCCAAACTTCAACAATTTGTTTTGAATGATTTCTGTGATGTGCTACCCAAAACGCCATGGTCTGAACACTGTCTTGAGTGCTGTTCATGTTGGCAAGCTTGTGACGAAAGCCTTCTACATTCAAAGGAGTCCCCATCTTTCCTAAATATGACGTTTACTAACTGGATTGCAACTCTGTTCAAAGATACAAATAGCAATATGAAAAGGTGTTATCTCTACATCGAGAGAATGTAACATGAACATGTATTTGTTGCTATCTCCTTTTCCTGATATTCATTTTGTAGTACATGGATATGTCAAAAATAATGTTTAATGCTTACAATAGATAACAAGTGTTCAAAACTGCTTAATTATAACAAGATTTGTAACAACGACTTCACTGTCATGATTAGCTTTTTTCATGTTATTACTTACTGTAGCCTAGTAGAATCAAAGCAAGCCTAAGTTGTTCCTAAATTTTCTACAAAGGTGTTAAATGTCCCTGTAATTGAGAAATAAGAAATCCAAGAGATGAACTAAATTTCTTTGTTTTATAATTAATGCAGCACGGATGACTCAAACAGTAGAAAGGAGGAAACTCAAAAGCATGCACTTCTAAATGTCACCACAGTAACACCAACACTCAGCAAACTTTGAAAAAGTAGTACACTAGAAATAACATTATTTCCTAATTTTCATTCATTTTGGTTTGGGAATTATTTACTGGGACTGAATGTGAAGTAAATTACACATATGTCACAAGAACAAGTTACCAATACCGGGCAGTTTCTTGGTAACGTTTGTAATATTTCAGCAATGGGCTGTTTGGCATATATATTCTTCGGCATGTGCTCACCAGTTAGCAGCTTAGTTTAGTTTAATAGAAAAAAAAGGATCAGGCGGGACAATAAAGTCCCCATCAAGGACCCTATGGGAAAGAAAAAAACTGAAGCCACTGAAAATCAGACCCGATTACAATGCTTATAGTGCTTGTTCAAAGCATTCTTAAACCCATTGACACTACTTGCAAGTACAACTTTCTCAGGCAAACCATTCCACTCATTTACATTCCTACAACCCGAGTACTGTACTTCCTTCAAATGATGAATTTTGAGCCTGGCCAAAAGGGATTCAGAATTAGTCCTCCTAAACAACTTCCACATTCTACATTTTTGCCTAATTGCACATCTAACTTTCTTATTCATCCAGAAAGGCATACTGCTTTTGCGACAATTCTTCTTCCAGGGAACATGATTTTCCATAACCTTAAACTTATCATCTAGCTCAACAGATCCAAGACTGAGAAGCACTCATGTCTGTAAAGAAATTAATCCAATCCATATTTAGTAAAGTTTCAATTGCCACAGTATCTGATCTCGAAAAATCATGGACCGTTTCCTTGCTCACAGAATTTATGACCTTGCAAACAACATCAAAAGCTAGTATATCATGATCACTAGTTCCTAGTTTTCCTAGACCTGTCAAATCAAGAACATTACTTGGATCAGAACTCAAAACAAGATCCAGGATGTTATCTCCCCCTAGTAGAGAAAGTAACATATGCTGATGTAAAAAGCAAGCTTGCACAACATCTAGAAAGTTATTACCCTTCCTACCTGGAACCATATATCCAAATAATGTCAGGAAAATTAAACTCGCCTATTATAACAACATCACCTTTAGCAGCCTTTCTGATTGCTTCAAAAAACAAGTTATCGTTATCTTCACCGTGTTAGGAGAACGGTAAAGAACACCAATAGTACTATCACTACTAGACCTCTTGGAAATGCCTGTGGACAACTCTCACCAGACGGAATTGACCAAAAAACCTTGCAACTGATACTTCTCAACACTTACAATATCATCCCTAACATACAACCCCCCACCATTAATATGAGTATTCCTCCTGTCCTGACGATACCCAACAATACATACCCTGCGTAAGAAACCTCAGGAAAGCTGTACTATCTTTGGCCGTTAACATGCAACCCTCTAAAAATATTTTAACTTCATAAATGACTTGTACTTCTCAGAAACTTTTTCCGTACCCTTTGCTTATATCGTCCAAGGATATGTTAATGTCTTCTCAATTTGCTGAGATTGTGACCGAAAAGCGATAACAAGTTCGCATAACTAGTACTCGGTGGTACCACTACCACAGTACCAGTATGGAAATTGTAGCCTAACGTTAACCTGAGTTTGCCTAGCGTTAGGCAAACATCAACATGAATGCCGTAGTAAGGAGAAAATAATACACTAAACCTAACAACTTCGGGAATTTGACAAATTTAAGTCGTTTGGTCCAAATACCTTTCCCCACGTGTGCGCAACAATGGCACAGATCAATAGGTTATTGGTGTGGTTCGTTAGATGTGTTGCAACGGCATGCGCACAATTTTCCCGCAATCCGCAGCTTACGCGATGCATGATTCCATTCCTGATCCAAATCGAGCCTTGAGTACCTCAACTAGAAGATAGCCTGCCCTACCAACCTCGGTTTCTCCTGTCTGGGAAACTTTGTTTTCCTGCATTCGACCCATGAACTGGCTACGCAGGCACTTCTTGGTGTTTTTATCCAGGTATTGTTTTGGTTCCCACCACAGAGCGTTATACAGCCCAGTCACCGGGAAAGGACTTTTTCATCCCCCCCCCCCCCAGTGAAGTCACATTTCCCCTTCCTCTGGCTGGCTCTAGTAATCTATTTGTGTTTTCGCTGTCAGTCTGTAGAAGAATTTGCTTGTCAACTTAACTCCTACTTTATAACCCATATGCTAATCTGCTTTTTTATCATTTTTGCTAACCCACAGGAACTGTGCTTCGCACTGGCAGCTCGATCAGGCTTGTCCCCCTGTCACTAGTCCCACAGCAGGGGGTATACTCACCTTCCTGTCAGCAACAACCACAGAATGTACCAATAACATCCTACAGGAACCCGAATACAATGGCGTACGCAACTGGGAGGGGAGGAGCCTGCCTGAAAGCGGTTTCTTTACCCACCTAGATCGTCAGCTATAGTCGGGCTTAAAACGTGGCTGTCGGGATCTTTACTTTCAGTCGTGTACGAATTAAAACACTCATCTGGACATATATCATACTATACTTGTGCTCCAGTTTTATTAAAATGTGTTAAGTATTTATTTAAATACAGTGCACTGAACGGTCTGCAAAAGTTCTTTACAAGTATATATTCTGACTTTATCCATTTTATCATTCAATTAGACTCAGTATTTATGGGCAATCAATATCAGAAAGCATAAATATACCGTGTCAGCCCGGGCTGACAGTACAGTTGCAATTTCTTTATATAATTGCTCTTCTTCTGAATCCGGAACCTAACCTGGCGGAGGAGATTTAGCCACCTTTTATTCCCCTGGTTTATTAATGAAAATAGAACATACAAGAATCTTGATGAAAGTTCATCATTAATTAATCATTATCATTATCATCATTAATTGTACCATCATATGGAGCTAAACCACGTGATACAGCTCCACGTGGCAGTATAGCAGCTCCATGCATGGTACCATAATACAAAGATGTGATATCCTGGACATAGTACATTAACCATTTCCTATTTCATCGGGCAAAAGTAACTTTTCACCTGGACGGACTGGACATGGTGTATCTGATTTATATATGATCATTGTCCAATATCTATAGCGATCGTTTTTCCCATATGGTGAAACTTATTCTATACACACACTTTCATATATACGGATTCTTATCATAGTCCAGGCCGGCTCGAGCTCGCACTTGTGGAAGTCACCTGGACTTAGATTTGTTGAACTTGGTGTAGTGTTCTCAAATTAACTTGTGACTTTGTCCAGGACCAGACTTGGAATTTTAGGCCTATAGCTATAATAAACAGGACTCGGCTACACTTATTACACTGCATGAGAAATGGCCATGTTGGTACAACACGTATATACATCACAGTGGCGGAGCGTCCATACAGTCAGGGGGGCGGATGCCCCCCCTGACGGACTCAAATGGATCGCTGGCGCCCTTTTCAGCTTTTTACCACTTTTTATTTATTCGCGATTATTGACTTTTTTATTGACATTTTTTTGGCGATGACACCTATTTATTCTTTGTTTATCTGCAAATTAGCAAGGCCCGGAAAGGGTCATTTCCGGCGATCTAGGGAGTATCTTTATTCAAAAATTTCGGTACGCTCCGCGCCAACCCGTGGTGGCGCTCCGCTTAGATAGTGTCGGAAGCGCCCTACAGACCATTCTCGCCCCCCTTGACCAATACCCCTAGCTCCGCCACTGCTACATCATCATCGATGGAATACTCCGACCATAAATCCGCTTGTTTGATTGTTCACGTTAGTGTCAGAGCAACATAATTTGGGACCACGTTAAACCTTTAGAATGCCCTGAAGAGGAAATTTGGTGATATTTATAGTAGCAGGCCGGCTTGCATGCTTACAAGTATCGAAACCTCAGACGGATGCGTGGGTTCGATTGCAACTGTGTTCATGATATGGGAAATCCCAGTTAACATGAATCGCCACGGCGTGTCAACTATCCATGCAGAGGGGGGTATATGCAAGGTTGTAGAGACCACATTTCTGATGTTAATGGAGAATATGGTTCCATAAGACCATGTTTGCAATCAGATCTATAACATATGCCTACATAATTATAGTATGGATCGGACTCAATTAAAGTCGTATATAGATATACGGCTCTGGACTCATTTCAAGAAGTGCGCCACTCAATCACTGTTCGCTGCGTTGAACATGGGGTATTTTTAGCAGTGTTGTAAACAAGTCAAGTTTTGTGAAGTATGCAGTGTTTGTTAAGTCAAGTCACAAGACAAATTCGTTTCCATCAAGTCACAAGTCATACGACTTTATTGCAAGTTAAGCCAAGTCACAAGTCAATGTTGCTCAAGTCAAGTTAAGTAGCAAGTCAATTGCTTTTCCAAGTCAAATATAAAAGTCATACTATAAGTAAAGTCCATGCAAGCAACACATCATCGGCTATGGTCAAAAGAGGTATATTTATGAAGTACGGTATTATTCGGGTTGGGTTGATAACAGTACATCTGTTCTCTACAGCTACTCAGTTACAAAAGTAATTATTTTTCATTCATTTATTTATCATTTTTTTCATTATGTTAACAAAATTACAAGAAATGTACGACAAAAATAAATATAACACTCTTAGAAGATAAGGATTTAACTTGTCACGCATTTGGAACTTTTTCGGGTTCTTCAAGGATCATTTCAAAGAGTTACTTAGAAAAAAATGGTAACGTGTCACGTATTTGGAACCTTTTCGGGTCTTTAACGGTCTGGAACCCTTTTTTTCCAAGAGTATATAGTGGATACAAATTTTACAACAATTTTAAGATACAAATTATAAACTTGAAGAAATGAAGGTAGATCTGAAAAAAAGGTAATAAAATACTTGTCGAGTCAGACCACCCTATATATAAAATATCAATTGTATATGTACATATAATACGTTATGAGAGGAGAAGAACAGGGGGAAGTGGTGGTGGGTGTGGGGGGGGGGGGGG
>JAIPMN010015465.1:0-19422 GCA_020650975.1 Apostichopus californicus
TTGGTTAGTAAAACCTTTTTGGTTGTTAAGCCAGGGTGAAGGAACTGACAGAATGAGAAAAACAATAAGTTAAGCAGTTATTACATAATTAAGAGACACAATTGTCTCATTTATACCTTTGTGTTTGACTGAAAACTTGTTTTGTTAAAAGAAATGTTAGATACGAATAGCAACTTTACAACAGACAGTGATGAGGTTGATCTGATGATATAGGACTATATAAACAACAATATTTAGCTGATAACTTAGGCAAGTTTTACATTTCTTACCCCGAATGTCTTAAGGATGTCCATTCCTTCCAAAACTCCAGCTACGTGTTTGATGACGTCAGGAACTGACAATGAACTACAACAATAGTAGTCTCCTTTATTTTTAGTATCACGTGACAAGACGCTATGCAGATTTTCACAATTGAGATGCTCACTAATAAGAAACAGTTTACCTAAAACAATAGAAGAAATCAAAGTTTTATTTCAACAGATAAATCAATATTGAAATTTCATTTAATATGATTCTAATCGCAATGAAAACTGGCTTGCTTAATGATCAATTCGAATTATTTTCTCTGTTCATGTAATCCCTGATTTAGTCCTGCTCGGACAATATAGAATGATTATTACTTAATCAGACGATCTTGTCGGCTACAGATGAGTCCATGAGAACTTTATCTTAATAAAACTTGGCACTTTTAATGAAAACGATTAGATGCACGTTCCATCTTTTCCCAATAGTACGTTCTTAAAATATGTAAAAGGACAATAACAACTCACTGCTTTGGATAGATATAGCCTCTATCTTTGCTAGATGGTTCGATGCTGGTAATTCAAGACATTTTCTGATGTAAGCCTCCCAATGAATTTCTTTCTTTCTAATGAGCTTTTCTGAAGAAAATACAGAAAAAGGTAAGTTATAAATAAAAGCGTGTTAACATTTATTTATCAAAATGTTGCACAAGGTCACATAATATAAGTTTAATATTTAATTGATATAAAAGCCACCGAGTTGTCGAATACAACAAAGCGATGAAGACTCATGTAAGTTTTAATTAATTAACTGTATCAATATATGACTAGGACGCTAACATCAGCCTTTGATTATAGATATTTGCTATCACTTACCTGTCAGTGTTGTTACTACAACACACTTATTGGTCTCCTCAGCCAGATTGACAGATCCCATCCATCTTTTGTAGATTTTTCCCATTTTTATATTCATGATGATGGAAATATCTTTCTCACTCAACATCCGGGGATCTTTTCCTGCAATCGCATCTGCTGTAGAATAGTAATCTGCCAAGAAATTAAGACTCGTAAAGGAAACATACATCACGAATACATACCGATACCTACAGTAATTTAGACCAAACGTGTGTGTTGTAAGTCAGATTTAACAAAGGTAGCTGTATCATATGATTATAGTTATTGCTTCTCTTTGGGAGGACATTTATGAATTAAAATAACCTATAAAACATTCATACGTAATTTGTCAGTATATAAATAATTTGAACCTAATCTTCTGATTGTAATGTTTAACCGGCTCTCTATACGTACTCTGTTATATGTACTCTGGGCTCTAATTAGGGTGTGTAGTAATATTCTAGTTCCGTATATGCCTTCAGTGATTCATTTCTTTAAAATTATATTTATTTTGAGTAAACTTACTAGGTTCACTTCCTTCAGAATGGTGCGAGTTCTGCGAGTTGTCCTCGTCAACAGGTATCTCTGGTAATTCTTTCCTTCTACAGAAATAAACGACGAAAGAACTCGGACATTCTATGATAATTCATACCAAGAGAGTATAAGCAACATTATACACCTTGTTACTACTTATTAGAAAAGTTATCTGCTAGTTTTGAAATCAATATAACTAAAGCATTTAAATATACACTAAATTACAAAGCTGAGTAAATTGATTAATCAAGCTTACCTTCCTCCTTTTTGATTGACTGTAAATGAAGTAAATATTTTGGTAAATTCATTTTTCTATAATTGTTTTCGGTTTTGTTCAAGTATTGCAAGGTAAGAAATATTGATGTATAACATTTCGAAGCAACAGGTATATTCCCTCCGTCAACATACCATATGAAGTTAACATATCTTTGTTTTAATGTTTGAACAAAGTGAGTATTAAGTTATGCATGAGTATGTTATTACAGAACATGAAATAATACAAATAAAATACAGAACGTCTTTGTTGTAATATTCAACATTGATTCTAGTAATAAAATGATTACTGCAAGGCTAATGTTATGAATGTGTCTTATTAACGTGTCTTATTAATGTGTCTTATTAATGTGTCTCATTTATGTGTCTTATTAATGTGTCATATATTAAAATGTATTTAGCATGACAATAAGATACCAGTTCAAAGCATTATTATGTAAATCAATATGGATCCTGTACAGGGTATGATGTGATCAGTCTTATTTAAAGTATGATTCGAAATCAAAATACTCCTTACTTGATTGATTGATATCTAAGGGTCCTTTATCAAGTACTTTCATTGGATGACTAGAGCTGCTACTCTGGTTTCTAAACCAAAAGGAAACAAAATTGAAGGAAACAATAAAAATTCACATTTTTTATCATCAATGTTAACAACTCTATTGGCTGTCATATATATAGTAAAGATATTCGATAACCATAATTTTAGTAAATAATGTAGGGACTGGGTTCAGGAAAGACGGGGAATGGGGGAGAGGGTGGGTGTGAGTGGAGCTGTTCACATGTAACAATCAGTAGAATGTGCTATGCTCAAGACTCACCCTCGTCGGTTTCTTGACACTGTAAGCGAAGAAAGAAAGAATACAATATATTTTTAAATCTTTCTAAAGTGGCCATCGATTATAGAGAAGCTCGAAAAGATAACAACACAATGTCTAAATCTCAAATGATCATTTCCCCTCAAAATGTTTGTTAACTAGATGTAGAAATCTGGTCTACAGTGATGTTTCCTTGGCTGATTCTTTTGCACATTGAAGCAATTTACTCCAAGCGCAATATACAATGATTAACAGCATCTTCTACACCACCTAAGCCCCACCCCCCACCATGCCATTCGCCTTCTTTATCTATTGTTTGAAATAATATGTAAATCCAATGTCCGAATCGTAAATTATCGAGGTCATTGATCAAACTTACTATATGATACTTATGATCATAGGACTGTGAAATGGTAACACTTTCGTTCTGCCTAATGCATGAACTTTCATTTTACTACACTGCACTCGTTATTTATAGAAGGTACCAATGAAAAGAAACAAATGTACCAATGTCATCCAAACTGTCTTTCTATATCCACCTCGTGATTATGTTTGTTAACATTTGTTCATATATCTTTAAATTTGGTAAAACTAATAGAAACCTGAATTTTTCTTTTTTCAAACAAAGAACCGTTAAAGCTTAAACTATTTTCATAGTTTCAATAATATTGAAGTTCAACTGTTTGTACAATGCGTATACCTACATCTAAATTTCCTGACTGTGAAACAAGCACAAACTAACAGGCAACTGGAAATGGACCCGACAACACCAGCCACAATCACCCAAATGTTTTCTAAAGCGCTTTCTCCTATTGTTTGTACAGTTGCTGTAAGAAACAAGCAAAGAGAGTGTTCGTCTTTGAGGTGCGCGGGATCAGACTTCCGTCCATGACAACATATATGAACGTGGTGATGACTTGTTGATTTACATGTAAATGTTACCCATTAAGAAACGTAAGCTTCTTTACTTAAAACCTGAATTGTTCAGGCTATGTTATCATATGATGTACGAACATCAACCAGTTACTACTTGCGTGAAAATGGACTGTTGTATAAACGAGCTGAAACAAAATGGAACTCCCACCTATGTGTCTGTGGTAACAACCTGTTAACTAATTTGAATAACAATCATTCCCGCCTCCCTCAGATGGTGGGTTATATCGCCATTAATTTCTTTAAATATTACTACATGTGTTATGCATGTCAAAACAAGGGACTATAATACGTAAACATTTGTCGAATAAACCTTCATCGGCTGTGTCGAATACATCAATTTTATCTCTAACGAATAGTAATTCGGTCATTTTAAGCTGAAGTAGAATCTTAGTCCTTTCCTGTTATGTATTTAGATCCTGCTGCAAGCAAGCACTCGCGAAGAAGCCATCATTGGCTTATTAAAGCCACAAACTGACCGAAGTCAGTCTCTTAGATTCATAGTTTTAACGTCCATGATTATGAATTGTAAATTGTCAACAACTCTGTAACTGGACGACATACATTAATTTTAGAGTGACTCGAACTCGGGACCTTATGATTGAAAGGCACCGGCGTCAACCAATAAGATAACACTCCCTAAACCTATACACCCTTAATCTTATACTGAAGTATTCATGAAATAACTAATAAAGTAAACGAATGTTATTATTATATCATAACAAATATGTCGAATAAAGTTTCATTGACCGTGTCGAATCGATCACATGTAATTTATATATATATATATATATATACATATATATATATATACATCCCTATTGGCACTACAAGAAATGCAGACGTCACGTGATATTTCTTCAAGAGCAGGAGGTAAACACATTGACATTGCATAAGATATACATTTAATGTTCGTTATATTTACATAAATTCTATATTTGGTTTGACGAATAATCACTATAAAGGGATGTCGAATTATGTCTACATTCTGTCCTATTGTGTCTATTTATATTAATCCTGTACTAAAGGAGAATCAATATGGATTTGAAAAAACCTTTTTAAAATTTTAAATCAACAGTATGGTGTATGTTATGCCAGCGAAAGTAGACAATAAGCACATGTTACAAGTATGTAAATATTCGACATGTTGGTGTGTTCTTCAATGTGTGTCGAATAAAGCAAAGTACGCCATGTCGAAATTTAGTGTCGAAGTTAGCAAATTGGTTATGTCGAATACAGCACACAATGTCGAACACTACAAATAATTAATCCGTCGCTCTATTCGTCTTAGTCGATCTACCTGTCGAAGTTCACATATTGTAGAGGTCGGAGTTAGCAAACTATGCCAAACACCACACAACGTTGGTCTCGGAATGTCTTTGCTTTAAACCAAATTGTGACCTTTGAATTCGTTGCCATTTCGAAGCATTATGAAAGTTAATTTGACGAAGTTCCAAGAACGGCATTCAATTTTAGATTTTAATATTTCAGTTTGAAAAGAAGACACAAGAATGTCTAAGTGATCGTAAACTACACGCGGTACCCTGATTGACCTTGTATTGACCTAAACGGCTGAAATACATCAATGCCTCGTTAGAAGAGGGAAGGTTGTAACAATCTCTAGCTGGTCGAACCTCTGTTCTGCAGATTGAGAAAATAATAAACCAGTGCTGTTTTCTTTCTTTCTCCTTTCATAATCACGTATTTTCGTTAATGGAGGGCGCTATATAGTTTCATTAGCTTCATAAGGCAACGTAATCTAAGTAGCTGTAAACATAACAGCGTTCATGGATTTTATCAAAACTGAACCTGCGTAAAGAAAGGAGAATTTTGAATCTGTGTTTTGCTAGAAGACTAGGAAAGAAGTTAAATTTAATTTTTGTTATAGATTTTAGTTCACAATTTAGTAGTTACGTACAACGTTACATATGTGTTGTCTCTTCGTGGATGGCGCAGTTTCACTTCATTGTCAATACAGCTAACTTCACAACTCTATTGGGATCTAAGAATACGTTGTGGATTTCAAGGATTACATTGCACACACACACAAATACAATTATTCAAGGAATCGATCTCATCACAAATAAACTACTTTTATTTTCGTTTTAGGCAAGGGGTAAATTAACTCACATTCTTGAAAGGTTTGATATGTAGTCTACATTCTGCATTCAGGTCAATATTCGTTCAACAGAAACAGTGAATTCTCAGTTTAAAACAAAAACAAAACACATAATTCAACTCCCAATAATTCACTTATAGTATTGCTTTCTTGTTTTGTTAAGATCGGAGCAATTTTTTTTTATATGTTTCAGAGAATTGCAATACTTTTCAAACACAATATTAGCAAACACCAGTTATCATTTGCACGTTACTGGCATTGTAATCTAGGCAATTTTAAGATATACAGAGCTAATATGATGAAGACATATTGTCTATGAACTTGAAAGAAGGTTTGATGTTGGGTAAGACGGCGTATGCATGTAAATGTATAGTCTATGTTTCATCATGTTAGTATTGAAAACACGTTCAGAAGAATACGAAGGGAACGGGTGGAAACTAGTAGATCTCTTGTAAGTTGTAAATAACTATAAATGTGCAAATAGCTATACTAGCATGGTATGGTCGCAATATAAACTATGTATGTTATAGAAGTAACGGGTTAGGAAACTGCCGTGTAAAAGTCAGTTGAACGGTAGAGACAGGTTAAGTTAATATCGTTCCCTAACTTGTGACTATCGTTTAGATGGGACCTGCATTAGCTAAATAATTAACGAGGACGGAAAACATATGATAACACAATAAATAGGACATGTCCGTACTTAACATGTAACTAGAATGAAAGGAAGAAAAATACTAACTAACATGATACATACAAACATGGTTACTGCTTACTCTGTTCAACTAACCATATATCGAAAAGAGATCTTTTGGCTACAACACGACACAAATATTTATATAATATATACTATAAACTAGCGCCAACCCAAATACAAAGTAGCAATAGGCAGATAGCTAGCTAGCGAGTGTAAGGAATGCAAAACCTGGTCACTTCACATTTGTCTTTGTTCACAATTGTCACTACCATTTATAATCGGAGCCGAATGACAGATAACAGTACAGATACAGAATTTGGTCTTACTCTAATCTCATCAGAACCGTATATGTAAAAAGACTTCTCGACCTTTTTCCTAAGATCATGTTTGGTATTATGGTCGCCTTCTTCGATGATCACACAGTCACAGTCTCGATGCAAGGGGACTGGGGTTGAGAGCGGATCAGTCGTTCGTTTGTTTGGCTTTACGTGCCTAGGTTCTTACCAGGTGACTTTTTTTTAAAAAGTATATGTAAATAAAGGGTTGTGATTCCCGATCATTTGCAACGCCACCGCTTTTCGTTTTCTTGCATAATCCTGGTTCCTGTTTCTATTAAGTACAATAGAAACAGTCACTAAGAGCAGTTATTATATGAAACGTAACAGCGTCGCCTTTTTGATGGCAAACATTGAGCTTTTTGACGGAAAGAAAACAAACGGAAACAGCGCGATTAAGAGAACGAAAATAACCTAAATCATTTGGCATAAGTTTACTTTACAAACTTGAACTTTTTTGGTAGAGACAAAAAAGAAGAAGCATTAATAACAGACGTGGAATAAGGCGACAATGTCATGTCAACGTCATTTTTCGTTAAGCGGTCAATTTAATCATTCAATGCATAGAAGTGTTGCTGTTCTTTCACTGCTACAAGTTAATGGAACTTTCAATATAGCTTAAGTTAGCTATGGGATTTATTTGGTGGGGATGTGCTATGTATAGCATAGGGAAGTTCAAAATTTCCTCTGCAAGTTATGTATGTTTTTCCAAAAACTAATAACGTTTGCCAAAACGTATGTTTGACAATCAATTTTCATTGTAATTTAAGGCACCCAACATATAGCGAGTGCCCATTATGAGCTGGGGCGAGTTAAATATTCGTATTTTTAGATTTAAAAATGGTTGGAGAAAGGACATGAATGTGGACAGTCTCTTATTTCATGCACTCTCACGTTGTTTGACGTCAATAACTAGCTTTCATATTCCCCAGAATTGCGATTGGAAAAGTTCATTTGTAATGGTATGTGGTTAACATAACATTAAAATATCTGCGGTTCACTCATTGTGTACATTTGTAAGTGTACAATGGTTGATTGTACATAGCATAAAGAACGAAAGAGGAACGTGTTTTTAACTGTCAATTGACTCTTGTTGTGGAGTTGCGCCCTCTATTGTTGTCCTGGTTGGAGTCACCGTTAATGTTACACGAAGCATATGTTAAGTAAGTCACATGATGTAAGTATTTAGCAGGCTGTCTGGTAATCCTGGCACAGAGAAAGAAAGAATGTTTTAGTTTTCAGTCGACTATTTTAATGGATTGCGCCCTCCATTTTCATTCTGTTTTGGTGTTAACATTAACGTTACACTAAGCATAGTGTAAGTAACACACATGTATGTATGTATGTATGTATGTATATGTGATCTTCCCGCAAGCAGGAACTCGCGAAAGAAGCCATGGAGGCTTTTAGACTCGCAAGCTGACCGAAGCCACATGATGCTAACATTCAGCAGGGTGTTGTGGGTGATAATCGATAATCGATCCAATACAATATTCGACATGTTGAACGGATTATCTGAAATTTTCTCTTTATCAACAAATATTTGTTTCAAATTGTATGTTTATATTAAAGGTAACACAATCCTACACAGATGAATACGTTTAAAATTATTGGGTGATTAAATTTTGCATATCAAATCGGAATCGTTGACTTAGCACAGTAGTATCATTGCGTCATTCTATAATGAATCTCATGCTGTAAGAGAGGGTGTAGCTTTTGCTAAGAGTTGTTCATCAATATCTTTATTTCAGTTTGATATTGAAGTAATAATAACTGGGGTACTCATTTTTCTAACGTTAGCAGTTTTCTACTCTCTTGCAGGTTTTTGCTTCTTTGCAATTGGAATATTTAATACTCTTTTCAGTTGGATTATCTCCTCTGTGTAAAGTTCTGTCTTGTCAATTTTATGTCACGCCGAATGGTTTTATATTTCGTTTCTATACTAATAGTTTGTCAACACTATTTATAGTTTCTTTTTGTTCGTGTTTCGTTTCCAGAAATTTGGTTAAATTCTAAGATGACTAGACTCCTGAATGACATGTTCATACGTAAGAGGCAGGGAGAGGGGGGAAGAACCGGGATGTATTTAATGGATAAAGGAATCAATACAAAGGATGTAATACATAAGTTAAGCAGGTAAATATTATTCGAATTGACAGTGCATTATGCTAAACGCTAAATAAATGGGGGAGGTGGGCAGAATACATTTAACTAGAGAACGAACTACTTTTCACTCGGGTCACATTTATCATTTATAAATTCTCTTTTCTAAGAAGAATTAATTCTTAATATCATACACGACCATATTGGTGATGATCTTGATATATTATTTGTTATGCAGTTATCTTTCCAGACGGACAAGCCTTGCATTTTAGCCGTGATGGTTACGCAACCAACAACTACCAAAGAGTTTAACATCGATGTCAGAAAGACTATGTTATGTCCAGTACTGTAGCAATCCTAGTCATGCTTAATAGATAAAGATATGATGTGTCTAAATTGAATGCGCCATTACCTACGACCAGTGTTGATACTTCCCTGCTTTATATGCCTGGTTACGTTGGTGTGTTTACAGGGGACTGGTCTCAACAGTTAGACGAATCAGGATATTCTCAAAGAGGAAGACAGATAATTTAATAGAGATATAGAGGTGGAGAGAGAAGAAGGGGGGGGGGGGATGCTTTGAAATACGATGAGATGAGCAAAGTGAAACAGGGATCTTTGTTATATGTTTAATTTTTCATGGTATGTGATCACAGCTATGAATGGAAACAAAGTCATTTCTATATACGACCAAAATTAGAACAACGTTAAGCAATAACAAATGATAAATAATAGGAACACGCGATTTCTGTTCGGTTGTTAACAATTTATCGTGAAGTGGTTAATATCTTTCACTTTTCCTTTTAACCTTGTTATATATAATAACGATATGTGCTTTGTAAACGTAACGGTGATCTATTTCCTCGTAGAATACATATATGTACTATGTAATACTACTAGTGTGTGTCAGTCCATTTAGCCTATGTAGGCATTTAGGAGGAAAACTCTTCCAAAAGGCAAAATAATATGAAAAACTACACAAACTTAATACTGGAAACTAACTAAAGTATAAACTAAATATGAATTATTGTTTTATCAAGAAAGTTACTTAAGACATAGTGTAGAGCAAATTCATTTATTCAAAGATCGTGAACCTATGGTACAGCAATGATACCCATATTTTATTCGTGTTCTGATTGTCATATATACAGGGGCAGACTGAATCATCGGGCAATCGGGCAGTTCCCAAGGGTCCAGAAAAATAGGGCCCATTGACTGTTTGTTTCAGTGTGGCCTATATCACTGTCAGTCTTTTCCTGTGTTCATGCTTAACGAGAGGGTTTAGTGGATACAGCGGTCTGGTCCTGGTTGAGATTATAGGTCCAAGAAAACAAAGAACAACATAAGAAAAGATAAAAAGGAATGCAATTACGTAATTGTATCGTGACCTGCAAATTATATATGGAGAAGGCTAACAATGTGATACGTTATTGAATTAACTAGTAGGTCAATTTATGCATTATACGATAGTGTTGTAAATATATTCATTTTAAACAAAATTGCACAATGATCTACTAGAAAGACGCACACAGAAAGGTATTCGTTAATTCATCATTAAATTTTCCTTTATCTTTGAATGTGATCTAAAGCTTGATGCATGGAAGAGAAATTGTGCTCTTGTTACCAGAAAATCAGGGTAAATAACGGTAGCCACCGAAACGATATGCAATGTACACGGCACAGAGCGTATATAAATGTATAACAAACAAGTTCTTAACTGTTTATAATAATTATTGACTCACTCTGACTTTTCGGCATCTATGAATGAATAAATTTACTACACTAGCATTGGCAAGAAAATATGGAGATAAAATGTATCTTCTAAGAAACTTATGAGAAAATGTGTAACTTATATATTGAGGGAATTAGTAAAACGTTAACCACAGTAGACTTGTTTCGTTTCTATAGCTTTCAACTGGCTGACTCTGTCAATGTTATCTATATCTATTTAATATATCATAAACTTTTGAGGTTGTTAATTTCAAGAGAATGAAGAAAGAGTATTTGAATTTTATGTCTACTAGCCTTATCAAGACGTCAATAAAAACATTACAGAATAAAGACGATCACATCATACATACTTATTGTAACCATAGAAAACAACAAGTTTGCTTCTAAAAAAGGAAACATTCCAATGCGTTGATAACCTTATTACGAAAAATAGTTGTGTCAAAATATGCGAGCAGTGATTAGGTGAAGAACATGTTAACTAGAAATGGCATGTCATTGGTGAAGTCCAATGATATGTTGGAAAAAACCCATGAAAGCTCAAAGTTGCATATGTTGTCTTTACAAAGTGTTTAACAGTTATGCTAAACATATACAGCATAATAATAATATATTACAGAGAGTAAACCTATTGATACCAATGAGACACCCGGGTCTACTATCGTGCATGATAAATATTTAGTTGCGGGGGTAAACACTGTTGTGGTATCATGAGATCTCAAGGAAGAGCTGATCAATAATGACTGCCGATAAGAACATACTGTATGTGACACCCAGTTCTACTCTACAGGTCCTGGTCAATAATGACAGCCGATAAAAACATATGTGACACACTGTTCTACACTACAGGTAATGATGTATAATGACAGCCGATAAGCACATATTTGACACACTGTTCTGCTCTATAATATGGTATATATGTGTAGGTAGCTCCCGTAGCTTTATGGAATATTGAGGTTTCGTAGCGATTACCAATCACCAGTACTAGAACCTAATCATACCCAGTTCACACTCCAGCATGGTATATGTGTTCTGCATAGGTAGGTTGAGCGGTATCAGGGGCTCTCATAGGTAAATACGTCGTAGGTATCGGTATTTCGTAAGAACTGTCCGCGATTAATTTCTCAAATATCTGTTAAGGGATAATGCGTGGACTTTTGTAAGATACTATCAAAACATAAATGCTAAATAAAATTTAAAAAATTATATATTTCGATTACACACACTGCCTAACGTCAAACTGGTAATATGCAACTGCTGTGTAATTACAACTATCGATTATAGATTATTATAATGACACTGCCTATATTAAGCTGGTTATACGAAACAGCTGTACACTTACAACGAACCATTATATATTATTATTACACACTGCCTATATTAAGCTGGTTATATGAAACAGCTGAATAATTACAACGATCTATTATATATTATTATTACACGCACTGCCTCTATTAGGCTGGTGATATGAAGCAGCTGAATAGTTACAACTATCGATTATAAAATATTATTACAGAAACTGCCTAACGTCAAGCTGGTAACATGATACTGCTGTATAATTAAACTATCCATCATTGATTATTATTATATACACTTCTTAACGTTAAGCTACAAATTCAGTTACATCGTTATTTTTGCACTTGGCATGGTACATTATGATGGTCGACATGAGAACTTTATTGTGAATGAAAAGCCGTTTTACTTCAGTAAATCTGTGGCAGTTTTCTCTGTTAAATCATAAAATTATATGAATTATATTACGCGTTTCCATATTAAGTTAGTTGTCAGAATTTCTTACCTTGGCTGCTATCAATACAAATAAACTTAACATCACTAAATATTATCTAAATATTATGCTGAATGAAGCAGGATTAGGAGAGAGTTTATGAACCACTGTTTAAACTACCTTCAACAGCTTGGTAAAACTCTTAATCTACTTTCTAGACTCTAATACAATCAAGGAGAGAAGTTCCTTCATTGTGCATGTGTAAGATGATGTTGATACCACATTCGGACACGTAATGGTGACTGACAACTTTTCCAAAATGAGTAATAATTTACTTACAGCTACGAATGTTCCCCTCAGATGATGAATGGAAGGTCGAAGAGAACAGTTATGGTTCCAGCAATCGAACAAGATTTTATCTCTGCAAATGATTAAGAAATCAATTCAAATAGTGAATCAGCAGATGTAGTGAATTATTGTATATGTTTAATTGTTAAAATGACACAAGAAGTGTTATACTAACAGACACATTTAGTAAGTTTTACTTTCATAATCATTTTTTTTAAGATATCCCAATAGAAATTGAGAAGCTATTACTTGGTTAAATACAGGACACTTTCGACGTTTTACATATCAATGAGAATTACATAGCTGAAAGAAAAGTGACAATGGTATCACTCACTTGGTGAAAGTACCTTGAAACAATCAAGTCAGCGCACCTTAAAATACTAAAATGTCGTCATTTATAGTATCATAAGTATACTTGAGAACAAATAAATACTCCACAGTTACTCTATCATAGTTAACTTTCTTAAATCCAACTGCAAAACTCGCATACTCTGTCCGATGGTTGAATACTTGTTTTTCAAATAAAAAAATACAGAACTAATTACAAACCGGCTTCAACTAGTATGGAATGCGTTTACTCGGGCACTTATAGAATGAAAGGGTAATTAGTGATTGACTTCTTACTTTATCTGCAAGTACTTCTCCGGCCAGGGTACTGATGGTGTGACCGCTTCTTCGCCAAATCTAACTTCCTTGTCCACAGGAAATGGTGGGTTTCCTAAAAGATGTGCGAGTGTAGAAACATCAAATTAGTATGTATATGTATATCCAACTTGTGAGTTTAGGTAACCCCAAGGTTATAATGTCTTCACTACATTTGCACAGCTGGTTGTCTGTCATGAATGATGTCAAACTCTCATATTTCCTTCTTGCATTCACTTTATTTATACATGATACTACCAATTGTTAAAGATGCTGTAACTAATTTCAAACAACAAAGTCCTAAATGGTGTTCATGTCTCTGTTTTTAATAAACTAACCTTCTTCTAGCTAACTAACCTTAAATACAGCTAAGAGCAGTAATGTAACTTTCCGTCATCCAAAATAAGAATATTTGTAATTTTACAATTTGATACTGAATTGCAATCAATGGTATGTTATGAACAATATATATAGGTGTCTCTATAGAGTATTGTTATAAATTGATTTTCAATATAGAATATTGACATGTTTTTTCCCAAAAAAAACTGTAATTATTCACGTTACTTACAATTAACTGAAATTAAGAACTTGAGTTATATTTGATGTATAATTATTAGTAGAGATATATGTTGTCAATCAAATTCAATTTACCAATAAAATGTGAAATTACTTATTGGATGTGTAATTGCTGTAGTTTTCTTTTATACTTAGCAACATATTTTGTTATCGGACACTACATTATATGCTACAATTATTTCTTTATTATTACATTTCTTTACCAGCTGCCATAATCTCCCATATTACTGCTGCTGTAGACCACACGTCACTGGATTCTGTATATTGATTCAACAGTAACATTTCAGGTGGAAATTGGTTCAAAGTAACCGTAGGAATCTGAAAAAAAGAAGTAATTTATAACAAACACAAGTAATTTATTTTGTTTATATATTAAGATTTTATTCAGGTTATACTAATCTACAATTGTACACTTCAATAGACTCGCACCTTTTTTCTATTTCTTTAATTGAAATGATGATAATTTATATTAGAAAATAATTCAATCGTGCTATGGGATGTCATTCCATATAGAGAGGTTGTGATCAAGATTAAGCATTGTTTTGAATTACGGAAAATTTTGAATTGCATTTGTATGATATTGAAATTTAAAGAGCTTTCTATTAAAACAATAATAATAATAGTATTGTACTAATGTAATATAATCCACAAAAATATACCAAAACTCCAAGAGAACAAGCAATTCAGCTGTTTCGGCTTGTTTTGTTTTTTGGGCTTGATCTAAATAAAGTTGGACTCCATCATCCTAAAACAAAATTCTTCTGATTATGAAGACAGTACAAATACAAAAATAACTATTATTATTAGAAACACGAAGAACAAGGTCATAACAGGGTCGATTAAAAATTGAGTAATTTACCTGTGCTTTCTTAAGACCAGCTATTTTTGGTGCATCGCCGGCCAGACAGAAGTCAAATAATTTGACCTGCCCTTCTTTGGTTAGTAAAACCTTCTTGGTTGTTAAGCCAGGGTGAAGGAACTGGCAGAATATGAAACCAATAAGTTAAGCAGTTATTACATAATTAAGAGATCAAAATTGTCTCACTTATACCTTCGTGTTTGACTTAAACTTTTATTGTTAAAAGAAAACTTAGATACAAATAGCAACTTTACAACAAACATTGATGAGGTTGATCTGATGAAGAAAACAACTACAATCGGACTAAATAAACAATATTTAGCTGATAACTCAGACAACTTTTATACTTCTTACCCCGAATGTCTTAAGGATGTCCATTCCTTCCAAAACTCCAGCTACGTGTTTGATGACGTCAGGAACTGACAATGAACTACAAGAATAGTAGTCCCCTTTCTCTTTAGTATCACGTGACAAGACGCTATGCAGATTTTCACAATTGAGATGCTCACTAATAAGAAACAGTTTACCTAAAACAATAGAAGAAATCAAAGTTGGTTTTTAACAGTGAAATATCCATAAATATTGAAATTTCATTTAATATAATACTAATCGCAATGAAAACTGGCTAGCTTAATTATCACTTCAAATTATTATCTCTGTTAATGTAATCCCTGATTTAGACCTGTTCGGACAATACATAATGATTATTGACTTGATCAGACGATCTTGTCGACTATAGATAGTCCATGAGAGCTTTATCTTAATAAACTTGGCACAAATCATGACCGATGAGGGATGGTTGGGGCTAAATCATTAACCGAGGTTGTTAGCGTTAATGAAAACGATTCGATGCACGGTCCATCTTTTGCCATTAGTACGTTCTTGAAACATGTAAAGGACAATAAACAACTCACTGCTTTGGATAGATATAGCCTCAATCTTCGCTAGATGGTTCGATGCTGGCAATTCGAGACATTTTCTGATGTAAGCCTCCCAATGAATTTCTTTCTTTCTAATTAGCTTTTCTGCAAAAAGAAAAAATACAGAAAAAGGTCAGTTATAAATAAAGCGTGTAAACATTTATTTATCAAAATGTTGCACAAGGTCACTTAATATAAGTTTAATATTTAATTGATATAAAATATGAGAAGAATTACCATTCAAGCCACCGAAGTGTCAAATACAACAAAGCGATGAAGACACCTGTAAGTTTTAATTAACTGTATCAATATATGACTATATGACGCTAACATCAGCCTTTGATTATAGATTTTTGTTATCACTAACCTGTCAGTGTTGTTACTACAACACACTTCTCCTCAGCAAGATTGACAGATCCTATCCATCTTTTGTAGATTTTTCCCATTTTGATATTTATGATGATGGAAATATCTTTCTCACTCAACATCCGGGGATCTTTTCCTGCAATCGCATCTGTTGTAGAATAGTAATCTGCCATGAAATTAAGACTCGTAAAGGAAATATACATCACGAATACATACCGATACCTTCAGTAATTTAGACCAAAAGTGTGTGTTGTAAGTCAGATTTAACAAAGGTAGCTGTATCATATGATTATAGTTATTGCTTCTCTTTGGGTGGACATTTATGAATTAAAATAACCTATAACACGTAATTTGTGGGTATATAAATAATTTGAACTAAATGTCCTGGTTGTAATGTTATACCCGCTCTCTATACGTACTCCGGGCTCTAATAACGGTGTGTAATAATGTTGTAGATTCGTACATGCCTTCATTGATTTATTTCTTTAAAATTATATTTATTTTGAGTAAACTTACTAGGTTCACTTCCTTCAGAATGGTGCGAGTTCTGCGAGTTGTCCTCGTCAACAGGTATCTCTGGTAATTCTTTCCTTCTACAGAAATAAACGACGAAAGAACTCGGACATTCCATGATAATTCATACCAAGAGAGTATTAGCAACATTATACACTTTGTTTTTACTTATAAGAAAAGTGATCTGCTAGTTTCGAAATCAATAAAACTAAAGCATTTAAATATACACTAAATTCCAAAGCTAGAGTAAATTGATAATAAAGCTTACCTTCCTTCTTTTTGATTGACTGTAAATGAAGGAAATATTTTGGTAAATTCATTTCTCTATAATTGTTTTCGGCTTTTTTCAAATATTGCAAGGTAAGAAATATTGATGTATAACATTTCGAAGCAACATGTATATAACCAGTGAAATACAGAACGTTTTTGATTTTAGTAAAAACATGATTACTGTAAGGCTAATGTTATTAATGTGTTTTATTTATGTGTCTTATGAATGTGTCATATATTAACATGTATTTAGCATGACAATAAGATACCAGTTCAAAGCACTATTATGTAATTCAATATGGATCCTGTACAGGGTATTATGTGATCACTCTTATTTAAATTATGATTTGAAATCAAAACACCCCTTACTTGATTGATTTATATCTAAGGGTCCTTTATCAAGTACTTTCATTGGATGACTTGAGCTGCCTCGCTGGTTTCTAAACCAAAAGGAAACAAAATTGAAGGAAACAATCAAAATTCCCATTTGGTATCATCAATGTAAACAACTCTATTGGCTGTCATATATATAGTAAAGATATTCGATAATCATAATTGTAGTAAATAATGTAGGGACTGGGTTCAGGAACGACGGGGAAGGGGGGTGGGGGAGAGGGGGGGTATGAGTGGAGCTGTTCACATGTAACAATCAGTAGAATGTGCTATTCTCAAGACTCACCCTCGTCGGTTTCTTGACACTGTAAGCGAAAAAAGAAAGAATACAATATATTTGTAAATCTTTCTAAAGTGGCCATCGATTATAGAGAAGCTCGAAAAGATAACAACACAATGTCTAAATCTCAAATGATCATTTCCCTCAAAATGTTTGTTAACTAAAGTAGAAAACCCATCTGGTCTACAATGATGTTTCCTTTCCTGATTCTTTTGCACATTGAAGCAATTTACTCCAAGCGTAATATACAATTATTAACAGCACCTTCTACACCGCCTAACCCCCCCCCCCCACCATGTCATTTGCCTTCTTTATCTAATGTATGAAATAATATATTAATCCAATGTAAGAATCGTAAAGTGTCGCGGTCATTAAACAAACTTACTATATGATATTTATGATCATAGGACTGTGAAATGGTAACACTTTCGTTCTGCCTCATGTTATTATGCTTTGGTTGTTATTTATAGAAGGTACCATTGAAAATAAACAAATGTACCAATGTTATCCAAACTGTATTTCTATGTCGACCTCGGGATTATGTTTGTTAACATTTGTTCAAATATTTTTAACTTTGGTAAACTAATAAAAACCTGACTTCAAACAAAGAACCGTTAAAGCTTATACTATTTTCATAGTTTCAATACTATTGAAGTTCAAATATCTATACAATGCTTATACCTACAACTACAACTACCTACCCAGGCAACTGGAAATGGACCCGACAACACCAGCCACAATCACCCAAATGTTTTCTAAAGCGCTTTCTCCTATTGTTTGTACAGTTGCTGTAAGAAACAAGCAAAGAGAGTGTTCTTCTTTGAGGTGCGAGGGATCAGACTTCCGTCCATGACAACATAATATGAACGTGGTGATGACTTGTTGATTTACTTGTAAATGTTACCGATTAACACACGTACGGCTTATTTAGTTTAAACCTGAATTTGAAAGAGTACACAGTATCGGAATGATACGTACAGTTACGGTCAATTTTTAAATTGTTTTCTAAATAGAAGCCATTGTGAAGGGAAAGTTTAATTTATTAACAGTCAATATCCCTCAATACAATATGCTCAATACACAATGCCTAATATACATGTTCACAGACCGACACAATCCGTAATGGTTGAAAGATTTAAAGAATATATGTTCACTATATATTATTAAGGTATCATAGCTGTATGCCGTACGATTTACATTGAAACATTGGCAACGGCTTATGCTTTTGGATATTTCCCCCTATTCGAAACATTTTAGTTGCATATTTTAAGTAAATGCTGTTAAGTCTTTGTCACTGCATGTAACTCACTGTAGTGTAACTGTTGCATATAGAAAATTGTTATCATTGACGTTCCCAACATGTTTGTGTAAACTTGTTTTTCACAGAAGTTA
This sequence comes from Apostichopus californicus, assembly GCA_020650975.1. Classification (NCBI taxonomy): domain Eukaryota; kingdom Metazoa; phylum Echinodermata; class Holothuroidea; order Aspidochirotida; family Stichopodidae; genus Apostichopus; species Apostichopus californicus. The sequence continues at coordinate 18,959 of JAIPMN010015465.1, forward strand.
AAAATAACTTGTTTGTCATAATGTTAACGTACAGATTGTATTCGCGTATCTATGTCGTCATCGAATTGTGGCACTAATATTAGCTTTCACCTCTCAGTATGATGTTATGATTTTCTAGACTCCCTAAACTGGTGATACTCACATATTATCTTCATGTTACGGAAGAACAGTAAAACGACTAATATGCCAAGAAGAATAGCGATAATGACCAGAGGAGTAGTTATCCTAGTTGAAATCGTCAAGTTAGTTCCTGCAAAGAATATTTCGATATGTCTATTAATATTCTGTAATGTCTTATCAATTGAATTTCCGAATATCTTTCCTTAACTTCGAACAAATTAAAATCTCTTTTGTAATCTTCTTATTTAATATTGAGTGAAAGAAATATAGCAATATTTCCAAACATGCTAGCTTCAATCATTTGAATCAAAACAGCAATTGTATTGTGTAAATAAATAAAAAAA